>JAWZYT010005963.1:0-42500 GCA_034508575.1 Petrolisthes manimaculis
ATAGGTAGAATGATGAGTGAGGAGAGAAATGTAGAAGAGGAGGAGGAAGAAGAAAAAGAGATTGAGGAGAGAGGTAGAATGATGAGTGAGGAGAGAATGTAGAGGAAGAGGAGGAGGAAGAAGAAGAAGAGATTGAGGAGAGAGGTAGAATGATGAGTGAAGAGAGAAAGGAGAGAGATGGAGTAGGAATGTGAGTCGGATGAAGAAGGAGGAGACGTAATTGGAGGTGAGTGAGGAGGAAAGGGTTGGTGAAGAGGAAGAGGAGGAGGAGGAGGAGGAGGAGGAGGTAAGATACAGAAAGGGAGAGGAATGGAGGAGGAGGAGGAAAAAAGTAGTGAGAATTTGAGAAAGGAGGAAAGTGAAGACAGGGAATATTTAGTAATTTAGGACCAACATCTTCCCTCCCTCTCTCTCTCCACCACAACTACCCCCACCCCATACCCCCACCACCTGCTGCCCTATACTCATTCACCCCATCTCTCCCCTACTACTCTCTCATCCTCCCTTACATCCTATTCCCCTACCCTATCCCCACCCCCACCCCCACCCCATCCCCTTCCCCTCCGCCACCACCCTCTACTCTACCCATTCTCTTCTCAGCTTCATGTACCAACCAAGGCCAGTGTCAGCTCCTCCCCCCTATTCTCTCTCTCTCTCTCTCTCTCTCTCTCTCTCTCTCTCTCTCTCTCTCTCTCTCTCTCTTAGTGTAGCCTAATTCCCATTACATTTATATAATATCCCTCTCTTACCCTTTCTTCCCTCCTTCCCCTTTTTCACACCATATCGTCTTTCCCTTCCCCTCACTCCTCCTCCTCTTTTGGTACACATTATTTGCTTGGTAACCATATGTTACTAAGTATGGTGTGGGTATGGTCTCTCTCACTCATCTCTTCCCCTTCGTCTTGCCTGCCTTCTGAATTTTCACACTTTCTCTCTCTCTCTCTCTATCTCTCCTCTCTCTCTCTATCTCTCTCTCTCTCTCTCTCTCTCTCTCTCTCTCTCTCTCTCTCTCTCTCTCTCTCTCTCTCTCTCTCTCTCTCCTCTCTCTCTCTCTCTCTCTCTCTCTCTCTTACACACAGACACACTCACTCACTCACTCACTCTACTATCACCACACACCACCACCACCACCACCTACTCCTTCCTTCCTTCCTTCCTTCACACACACACACACACACTCTGGCATCCATCCTAATTCCCTTCCCTCTCTCTCTACTCGTCCTCGTCCTCCTCCTCCTAGCCTTTCACGCACCCAGTTTATAGGTTCCCAAACGACCGCTGGAATTGTGGCCTTGGTTGCCGTGCCGTGGGAGCTAGAGGCGAGCTGGTCTTGTCTATGAAGTCAGCGGGAATTATTAATGTCCCCCTCTCCTCCACCAACAAACCCCCCCTCCACCCCCCACCCCACCCCCACACCCCCACCCACCCACACACACACACCACATTTTATTCGGCTTCTTAGTGAGCGGGACGGGGATTACGACGAGCCTAATGTTTATTTTTGTGCGTTCGATGGAAGTTCGAGGCTTTTTTTATTTTTTTATGTTCTGTGGGTGGATGTTCGATGCTATTTTTTTTTTGTTTTCTTATGTGCGGTTGTGGATATTCGATGTTTTTGTTGTTGTTTATGTTCTGTGTGTGGTTGTGGATAGATGTTGTGTATGTGGATAGATGTTCAATGCATTTTTGTTTTTTATGTGCGGTTGTGGATATTCGATGTTTTTGTTGTTGTTTATGTTCTGTGTGTGGTTGTGGATAGATGTTGTGTATGTGGATAGATGTTCAATGCATTTTTGTTTTCTTATGTGCGGTTGTGGGATATTCGATGTTTTTGTTGTTTATGTTCTGTGTGCGGTTGTGAATAGATGTGTGTGTGTGTGTATGTGCGGATGGATGTTCAATGCATTTTCGTTTGTGTGTTATGTAAATGGTTGTGTGATAGATGTTCTGTGTGTGCTGTGGATAGATGTTTTGGATAGATGTTTTCTGTGTAATTGTGGATAGATGTTCAATGTAATTATTTTTTTTTATCTTATTTACAGTTGCGGATGTTTGATGTTTTACGTATCATTTTTTTATTTGGGGTCGTATAATAGTGGATGTTTTTAAATGTTAGGTGTGTTGTCAAGTCCATCGTGTAATAATAATAATAATCATCTTAATCTTTGTTTATATCGAGTTAAAACGAGCCTAATGTTTATTTCGTGTTGGCTTTGTCGCGAATGTGTGTCCGTTCGTGTGTCTGTCTGTATCTTTTCGTTTGTTATTTAATGCCTATAATGGGTGGTTTTTATTGGATAGTAATGTTTTATATCCTATTATGGATTTTAAGAGTTGTTTTAACATTTTGCGTCATGATACAGTAAAGAAAAGGATTGTTATGGGCCTGTTGTTTTACTCTCCGTTATTATTATTTGTTATAATTTTGTTGGTTGTGTTCTCTTGTATTCGTTGTGTTTACTATATATTATTATTATATTATTACAGTATTATTATTATCATTAATTATTATTTCTTAATATAATTATATTATTACTATCATTCCTTAATAATTATTATTCTATTTCTATTTTCTACACCTATTATTATTATTATTATTATTATTATCATCATTATTATTATTATTATTATCATTATTATTATTATCAATATTATTATCATTATTATTATTATTATCATTATTATTATTATTATTATTATCATTATTATTATTACTATTATTATTATTATTATTATTATTATTATTATTATTATTATTATTATCATCATCATCATCATCATCATCATCATCATCATCATCATCATCATTATTATTATTATTATTATTATTATTATTATTATTATTATTATTATTATTATTATTATTATTATTATTATTATTATTATTATTATTATTATTATTATTATTATTATTTTATCGTTCCTTTATTTAACCATGGTCTTTCTTACGATAGCCACGACCATCACCTCTACAACCCCGACGACCATCAAGACCAGTTTGATCCTCACTACAACAACCACGACCACAACCACCACCACCACCACCACCACCACAAACCCCTTCAACCACGGTCATCAGTCTTACAAGTATGACCTACCCACCATCACAACCACTACCACTACCATAACCATTACTAATACTACCGATACTACTACCACTACCACTACCATAACCATAACTAATTACCACTACCACTACCACTACCATAACCATTACTAATACTACCGATACTACAACCACTACTACTACCATAACCATTACTAATACTACCGATACTACAACCACTACCATAACCATAACTAATACTACCGATACTACTACCACTACCATAACCATTACTAATACTACCGATACTACTACTACTACTAACATTACTATTACTACTAAAATTACCATAGCCATTTACCACTAATACTACCACTACCACAACCACAACCATTACTATCATTACCATAACCATTACTATTCGGCTACTATCACTACTACTACCACAACCATAACCATTACTATCATTACTACCACTATCATCATCACTGCCATAACCATTACTAACATTACTACCACTATCATTATCATCACTAACATCACTACCACTATCATTATCACTACTAACATCACTACCACTATCATCATCACTACCATCACTACCACTACTACCATCACAACTTAATTACCAACCACAACTTTTACCACTGAAATATTATATACTCCAACTTTTATTATTATATATATTTTTTTTTATTTGTGTATTTATTTATTTATTAACCTGGGGAAAATATACATGCGAATTCCTTTATTTCAATTCCATGGCTTTATTTATTTATTTTTTATTTTTTGGGTGGGGGGAGAGGGGGGGAAGGGGGGGATAAATGTAATGCAGTTAAAGATAGGTTAGGTTAGGTTACATCTTTTTTTTTTTTTTTTTTTTTTTTACTTTCCTCTCTCCCCTATCTCTCATCTTTCTCCCTTCTCTCTCTCCCCTATCTCTCCTCTATCTCCCTTCTCTCTCTCCCCTATCTCTCCTCTTTCTCCCCTCTTTCTCCCCTCTCTCTCCCCTCTCTCTCTCCTCTCATCACTTTCTACTCCCCTCTCCCCGCTTTCTGCACTCTCCTCTATCCCTCTCATCCCACTCCCTCTTTACTTTCCACTTCGTTCCTCTCCCTCTCCCCACTCTCCCAACCCTCTTCCTCTCCTCCCCACACTCCCAACCCTCTTCCTCTCCTCCCCACACTCCCAATCCTCTCCCAACTACCCTCTCCCCTCTCATCCTCATTTTCTGCACTCCCTCCCTCCCCTCCCCTCCCCTCCCCTCCCTCAACCCACTAACCTCTCCCTACTCTCACCCTCTCCCCTCTTTATATAACACTTTATCAACCCACCCATACATTGAGGTCATTCGTGTACTCTCTCTCTCTCTCTCTCTCTCTCTCTCTCTCTCTCTCTCTCTCTCTCTCTCTCTCTCTCTCTCTCTCTCTCTCTCTCGTCGTGGGGAGAATTCAGTAGTCTTGTTTTGACATACCTCTCTGTCAGTATGTGTGTGTGTGTGTGTGTGTGAACGAGAGAGAGAGAGAGAGAGAGAGAGAGAGAGAGAGAGAGAGAGAGAGAGAGAGAGAGAGAGAGAGAGAGAGAGAGAGAGACCTTCAACCTTAATTCCCTCTCCCTTATTATTACTGACGACAAAACATAAACAGAATCCAATGCACTTAGAGTTTTGTGTCACAGTCAGAAGAGTCGAGTTGGGTTCTGATTGGCTATAGTGTCACTCCTCCTCCACCTACTTATCTGATTGGCTACAGTGTCACTCCTCCTCTCCTCCACCTACTTATCTGATTGTACCTGAACCCTTATCAAAAGAGATAATCTTGAGTATTAATGACAACAACAAACTAAATAATAATAAAAATAATATAATAATAATAATAATAATAATAATAATACTAATAAACTAATAATAAAAATAATATAATAATAATAATAATAATAAACTAATAAACTAATAATAATAATAATAAACTAATAATAATAATAATAATAATAATAATAATAAACTAATAATAATAATAAACTAATAATAATATATAAACTAATAATAATATATAATATAATAGTGCCGATGCGAAACAGATTAAAAGGGAAGTAGTAACCTATTGTGGGGTAATTGGAGCACACGTAGTTCTCCAAACTCTACCATGAAACACGTGTCAAAGTGGAGGGATTTTGCTGTTGCTTGGGATAGCTTGGAGGAATCACAGCCTCCGGATTTCCCACAGCTGGTTACCTTACTTCCCTTTGTGTGTGTGTGTGTGTGTGTATGTATGTATGTATGTGTGTGTGTGTGTGTGTGTGTGTGTGTGTGTGTGTGTGTGTGTGTGTGTGTGTGTGTCGTGGCAATATTTGAAGGACTTCTGTTATTTATTATTATTATTATTATTATTATTATTATTATTTTACTGTAGTCTAATCTTTTGTTAATATTGGTGGTGGTGTGGGAAGATGGGTTGGTGATTTCTGATAACTCCTAACCATACTATAGGCAACACGTGACCGCGGTTTTGTTTACATACATACATACATACATACATAGTGTAGGGGTTTGTTGTTTCGTGGTGGTGTAGTTTGGTGGAGTGAAGCGTCATTCCTATTACTAAATTTCTACATGGTGTTATATAAATTGTGACCCCGTTATTTCCCAGCATCCCCCACCCACCACCCCACCTCACCCCAAACCCCACACCACCCCATCTCACCCCCACCCCCACCACCCCTATACCCCCAACCCCATCTCACCCCCACAACCCCATCTCACCCCCACCTCCTTCCTGTATTGAGTTGAACATATTTGTATACTGTATTACATTAAATTATTTGGGACATATTAATACTCGCTGTACTATTATATACTCTACTTACTATACTGTTTTGGTTTTGATTTATTAAAGTGCGTGAGAGACAGTGCGCAAGTTTTGATGGTGATTTTAAGTGCGTGAGTTTTGGTGATTTTTTAGAGTGCGTGAGAGAGTGCGTGAGTTTGGATGGTGATTTATTTAAGTGCGTGAGTTTTGATGATTTTTTAGAATGCGTGAGAGAGTGCGTGAGTTTTGATGATGATTTAGAGTGCGTTTCTGGTATTGTTTGGATAAATCAGTAGCTCGTGAAATCGTGGCAAACCAACATGCAACTCAATACACCACCACCAAATAAATAAATAAATAAATAAACAAGAATCGTGGCAAACCAACATGCAACTCAAGTCACACCACCACCACCACCACCAAATATATAAATAAATAAATAAATTAATAGATAAATAATAAAAAAAAAATCGTGCCCAAACATCATGCAACTCAAAGTCAATAACAACAATAACTACAACAACAACAACCACGAGGGTATTATGATGATGATGATGATGATGATGATGATGGCACTGGCACTGGCACTGGGGTATTGGCCACGAGCTTATTAGACTTTTTTTTTTACACTGCAGGAGAAGGAGGGCGACAACGAGAAGCCGTTCAAGTGACGTTCTTGTTCCTCCTCCTCCTCCTCCTCCTGTTCCTTCTTCATTTTTCATCTTTCCATTTTCTTCTCTCCTCCTTAATTTTTCATCTTTCCATTTTCCCCTCTCCTTCATTTTATATCTCTCCTTCATTTTTTATCTCTCCTCCTTCATTTTTCATATATCCCTCCATCAGTCCCCCTTCATGGTCTCTCTTCCCATTATTCTTCAAATTGTTCCTTTTCCATTCCCCCCCCCCCCTCTCTCTCTCTCTCTCTCTCTCTCTCTCTCCATATGCATCACCCCTTCCTTATCTGTCTTTCAAGCTTTACACTATGTCTATGTAAGAACTAGAGGCTAAAGAAGATAATGCCAGAGGGGTGAGATACTCCATGATGTTATGAAAAAAATATGTACCATATCTATATACTGTATATAAATAAAATTCCATATATTATGATACTGTACTCCGTTTATAAATTTGCATTGATTATGATCCTGAAGGAAGAATGGAGTGGAAGGTAGTCTAGTTATTAGCATTGATGTTAATTTGTTGATTATTGTGAATGTTTAATATTTTGGGACATTGTGTGATTGTCTGGTATTATCCTTTTAACGACAGGCAATTTAATTTCCACTGTTGTTTCTGTATCAATTTTTGTTCTTTGGTTTTCGTGAATTTTCCTAGTAAGTTTTGAATTATTTACATTACCATAAGAAGGATATTAAAGTGATGTGAAAATTAATATGGATTATTGTGCTGTTTTTTCATAACAAACCAGTGCTTCTCGTTATATCAAAGTTCATTTTTTTAACCCGTGATTTCCTTACAATCAAACCTGTGTATTCTAATCTATGTGTGCTAACCAGTCATTTCCTTTCCACCGAACCAGTGTACTATATTGTAAGAATTTTTTCCCCACATCCTTCCCACCAACCAATGTATTCTAGTCTGGTTTTCTTCGTGTCAAACCAGTGTATTAATTTTAGTCAGTGGTTTTCGTCCCATCAAACCAGTACTGTATATTCTAATCGATGGTGTTGTTTTCACCAAACCAGTATACTCTAATCAGTGATTTCCTTCCCATCAAACTCAGGTATTCTAATCATTGGTTTTCCTTCCCATTATACCAGTGTACAGGTTTATTCTAATTATAGTTCTCTTATTTCCATCATATCAGTGTATTCTACTTAGTTCAATCTTTCACACCAAACCAATCAATTTTAATCAGTGGTTTTTGTTCCCATTAAACCAGTGTGTTCTAACCAGTGTGTTTTTTCCAGCAGAGGTCAGGAGAGCAGTGAGATAGGCGTGGCCCGTAGCAACGCCGTGAGTGGCAGCGGCGGCGGGGCTGGTGGTACTGCCAAAATGTCCGTAGCCCCGCGGAACCCCTCGGCCGCCGTGCCAGGCAGTGGTGACACCCCATCCAGGAAGCCCGTGCGTCTGTGTCAAGTCAGTGTCCAACCTTCGTCTTTAAAGTTTTAATTGAGGGGAAATACTTTTGTGTGTAAATTGGAAGGTATCTGATACCTCCAAACTATACCACAAAACATACCCTTTATTGGTATACCATTGAGGGAGTCAGTTTACTGATAGACTTAGGAGGAATCAGTAGCCTTCCAAATTACCAACAAGAGAATCTCCCCTTAAGTTTTAATTGAGGGTAGATTGGAGGGCTGCTGACTTCCCAAAAGCACAACTCATTTATTAGAATGATAAAAAGATGATGAATTTCATATATTAGATAGATAGAAAATTGTATTGTATAACTTCTTTGGTTACCGGTTTGTCAATGCATATACAGTACTGTATGTCATTCATTTGATAGCCTTAATGCAATACCCATAAGTGTTTGTTGCACCAATCATTAATAGAACCTACTACAGTGTACTTATATCATCCTTGCTTTACAGGTGTGTGGAGACATTGCCAAGTCTTTACACTTTGGAGGGTTGTCATGTGACTCGTGTAAGGCGTTCTTCCGCCGCTCTGTGCAGAACGATGCTTACAAACATTTTCGCTGCGGCGGTGATCAGAAATGTGCTATATCAATTGCTTCGAGAAAGTTTTGCAAATACTGCAGGTTAGTGTATTCGTAGTTTTCGTAGCATAAGATAACCTCAAGCCCAGTTAATACAATTCACATGTGTTATATTTCATAGTTGTGTTTCTTAAAATTTCTTTGTGATTCACTTCCCTGGTGCTACACATTCATTAACTATTGCAATAAAATATTCAAGACAATAGATCAAAGTGATAATACTGCACTGTATAATTATGATGGAACATTTTTGACTACTTCCAGTTACCAAAGGTAGATGTGATATCTTTTAAAGTTTGTTCACCTTATAAAAAATATATGGATAAAATGCAGTGAGCAGTACGGTAACATTTCAGTGATTAGAGATAATATTGTTAGCCTTCATGAAGTGCTTAAAGGGAATATTTCATCCTAAAACAGAGCCATAGTCAGGGATGTAGAGGGTAATATTCTGGTCACAATGTAGTAATCTTTCTGAGTTAGTAAGTTGAGAATTCATTGCAGGTGGAGTTTATATTCACAGAAAGTTTATTCCTTAAGTTATTGGACAATATTATACTATACAAGAAAATAATTACTGATGCATGGTATAAATTTTCCACCAGAATATAAGTATTGATAACAAACAATGCTGGTCTATCGCATGTGTTTCTAAGTATATTGTAATAATTTCTTTATGTTATACATTATTTTCATTCTGATTTTTATGTGAACGTATTGTAATATTTTCTGTGTTTATATTACTTCTATGTTGATTTTTTTATGATCTGATATTCATACCAGACATTCCACTGCAGGTTTGCCAAGTGTGAGAATATTGGCATGACCAAATCGTGGGTGATGAGTGAGGATGAGCGGCTGCAACTGATGAAGACTCGACTCACAAAGCGGATGATGTACCAGCAAGGCGGGAACGGCAGTGTGGGTGGGAACAGCGGAGGGGGTGGAGGCAACAAAGAGGAAGTGGGCGGTGGTGGGGGCGGTAGAGGAGGAAGAGGGTCTGCATCAGGATCCTTCTCTCCGGAGTGCCCCAAGGAGACTCCCTCGTTTCAGAGCAATACCACAACAAAAACCCTGGTAGTGTCGCGTTACCAGAGCAACCACTCCTGCCCCCTGACGTACCACCCGCCATCGCAGCCGGTCGACTTGGGTTCGACGGGATCTTCCCCCAACAGCTCCCCATCCACCCCGATCTCTGGGCCTCTCACACCAATACAGTACGGACCAATCCCGCCTCCCCCGGTACACCACGGCTCGGATTTGTCAAATCGGCAGCTAATCTCCCCCAAGCAGGAAAACAGTCCGGTGAGAACCCTGTGCCGAGGGATCAAGCGAGAGAACGAGGAGGAGGTCATACCCGTCGAGAGAGTGTTCAATCCTGCCTCACAATACATGGACGCTAATGAGGTTGAAATAGTTACTCGAGTGATCAGTAACATTAAGTTGGTGGAGCAGCAACTGCCCTACTGCACAAATAAGCCCACGGAGGTCATGGCTACCTACTCACGATTTGCCGAGAGGGTCACCAGATTTCTCCGTCAGTACGCTGAATTCAACTCTCTATCCCAGCAGGCCCAGCGCATGGCCACACAGAAAAACTTTACCATAATTGCTCTTGTGTTTGCCTCGAGTTTTCTGGATGAAGAGACTGGCAACTACCACAATGTTCACACTCCTGCACAGCCCATGATCACAAACATGAACATGATCCAGAAATCCCAGTCACCCGAAGTATTCACTAAGTTTAAAGAAATAATGGGCTCGTTGCGGCAGTACAACGTCGACTCGAGAATGGCATACATGATCATGCTGTATATTGTTCTGGAGCAAGGTGGACAAGATAGAGGCATAGGCATATACCAGAGCACGTTGCAAGATTACAGTTACTGGAAATTTGGGGAAGCCACTGGTAAATCTCTCATCGACGGTCTCATAGGTTCTTTAAATGAACTCCGGCCCCACGCTGCGCTGTTTGAAAACATGTCCCTCCCACAACAGAAGTCCGGAGGAATAGGAAGCATTCCCCTGGAGGATGTGAAGAGCAGGGTTGAGGCTATGACAGGGGAACAGATCAGACACTTACTAAATGGGATGGATATTGAGCAGATGAAGCTGATGTTACAAGGCAATGGGTTGGAGCAGATGAAACAGATGTTACAATCAATGGAATCTGAAACCACTGTGTTGCAGCTTACTCAGGAGAGCAACTCCATGATTCATTCTCCTCCCCTGCCTGCCCATTCACCTCAGAATATGGTGCAATCCCCCCACAGTATAGTTCATTCCCCTCACTCCATGATGCCGTCACCCCACAACATGCTGCATTCACCCCACAGCATGCTCTCCCCACAAGCGCTGATGGAGGCATCACAGAATGTCCTACAGCCCTCCTCATCCCCAGGAATCCTCCAGTCCCCAAATCTGAGCCAGGCAGTACACACCATGCTTGATATATCACACAGCATGAGCCACAGTCCAAACTCGTCGGTGTCGCAAATCATCAGTTCGAGTAACAGCCTCCTCAACTATCAGGACATGAAGCCGCCCATATCCTTCATGAACTCCCCTCAGTCTCTGGATTTATCGCAGAGTCCAATTGAAATCTCCAGCCCATCCCCACATGCTATGAATCTGACCCCTTCCCCTGCCCCCTACATCCCCAACCAGGAGAGCTACATATTGGAGAACCAGATAACGGAGCCTTCTTACTCGAGCCACCGCCAGTCCCCCCTGGACGAAGGAGGCTACCTCAACCCTCCTCTCTACCACCAGCCTCCCTACAGCCCGGCTCCACCCAGCGATCAGTTCTCCAGTGCTTTCCAGACACTCTTCTCGCCTCTTCCATACAAGGAGGAAAATCCAAGTAGTGGCAGCACCAGCAGCAGTGGAGTTGGGGTCACCCTCACCTCAAGTCTGACTTCCCCAATGTCTTCTCTCATTACCTCACCTGCACCTTCTCACTCTTCACTTCAGGAATCAGATAACAGCTTGTCAAACTACCATGAGCCTGAACACGGCAACTCTCTTGGAGCTGCTCCTTAAACTCTTGGGCATTTAGAATCATTATTATTATGGCCATCAATATACATTAGTGTACTCCAAGTGAGTTCCTTGGTATAGGTTCCAGCTGTAGAGATCATTACTAGATAATGTTTATTGTTGTAGCGTAGAGCCAATGTGACATTTATCATAGAGTGACCTCATCTCGCATACTGCCCAAATCCTCGCTCTAGAAGATTCTTGTGCAAAATTCTTATTTTTGTTGTTAAAAGCAAATCTAATAAGATGCCTAATATTGCCATAAAACATAGACGTAGAAAACTGCATATAGAGGTTCTCAAATGACAGTGATTTGTACAATAACCTTCCAACTCCGGCCATAAACTCAACAACTGAAATATATTGCAAACAATATGTACAGGTTTTAATGTGCTTGCAAGATTTGAGTTTACTCCAATATACCTACATGTCTTCTACCTCACTCAACAGGTATCATGAATACAAAAAGTGTTAATATTCTGATGATTTCTTGTTATCCATGTAGCTATTTTCCAGTCAATACAGTAAACATGCTGAGCTTACCACTGCTGGGATATTTAGAATAGTAAAAAAAATTAGCTCAGCACCACAACCATACAAATAAGTTGGTAATTAACACAGTACAGGCTTATAAGATATATAATATACTGCCAACTCGGATGAACCAAGGCAAGTTGAAAGATTTGCCACATGTAACCTGAAGAGAAGGGAAACTAAAAAAAAATTGCCACAAAAAGTGAAACAAGTTTGTGGGTTTTACGGGCAATTTTGTGTACATGTGACTTGCTCGGAATTTCTTTACAGCAAAACTCAGGTAATTGGGGCCATATTTCCACAAGCAGTAGCTTAGTTCAACGGGTGGTTGCTCAAGTGAGAACCAATCACTGAAGACCACTGTGTCCATATTTAAGTCTAGGATACAGGTTTTTTGCAATACTAAGACAGAACGTAATCGAGAGTGCGGTGCCTGGATGGACGGGCAGTCGATGGGAGAGAGAGAGAGGGAAGAGCTTTCAATGTTCTCAGTTTGTTTATCCTCCATACTAATTAATACCTCAACTCCAGGTTGGTGACATGCTTTAAGCTGTGTTGTCAGTGATGATAGTTATATTTCTGTTGATTTCATGTATTATTTAAGTTATCATACAAAATACCAATATATATTTCCCCATTGGTCAGATTAGCCATTGGGTCAGTATAATTTCTCTGTAGGAATATTCCACCACACATTCATTATTTGCAGTACAGCACCCCATATACTAATTAATATATATATATACAGTATACAGTATATAAATAGGCAATCTGCTGATCATAATTATGTGGTCACAGTAACAAGAGGCAACACTTTAGAGCAAAGAGAGAACCATTTAGTATCTCCTTCCTTGTCAAGCCTCACAAACACACACACCTACAATATATAGGGCAAACACAGTACAGTATTCACTCTTTCTCTTGAGTATACACACACACATACACACAGTCTACACACCCATTTTATAAAAGCATACATACATACATACATATACACTTTTTTGCGATACCAAGATGAAGATGAACTTTTTGCTCACTACCAGTGTGTCAAAACAGTAAGATATGTCAGGCAATAAGAGTTTTATGTGGTCTTCAGAGACTCGGCACAGTTACTCAGGACTCTTGCATGACTGTATTACTTTTTATTTGCTGTGTTAGGTATATAGAGATTTAGTTTTGAAAGCTTTTTTTCCTCACTATAATCCGTGTACCACTTCCTCGTACACCGAATTTCAGACTAGAAAAATTTAGACTAAACATTTCAAATACAGTATGCAAGTACATATTTTGCCAAACTACAGTGAACTGCACGGTTGTCTTGTCAGAAAGGCTCATTCATTTGTGAAGTATTCCAGCAGGTACATGTACGAGGTGACCCTTCTTCAGAGCTACATACAATGCAAAAATATCAAGTTAAAAAAATTGTCTTTGTACAGTAATGGATCAATTCAAAGTGACATGTGGCCAAACTTTGAACTTGCAATGATGAATCCACTAGCTATATTGGGAATTTTTACTCCAAGCATTTTATTTTCAGTACAAGGTTCAATATATAGGAGTTGTATGATTCTGAGTACCTATTGAGGAAATGTTTTTTAACCATTTTTTAATCAATGAATGGGCGCTCAGAATGACATTCCAGTTATATCGCCTTGTGTTAGCAAAATCTCAGATACCGAGGCCCCCACAGCCTTAAAAGGAGAAACTTTGATGGCGAATTGGAAGGCTAACGATTCCACCAAACTCTACCAGGAAACGGGAAATCTGAGTGTTACTAACGGATGATCAGTTTCATGGCAAGGTTTGGAGGACTTGGTAGACTTCCAATTTGGCCACAAGAGAGTATCCCCCATATAGTTTTGTCTGATAAGGTTCAGTAGTTCAGCAGTGCCACACACAACACGTGAGATAGTATAACTTGCAGTCTACGTCACTGCAGTTTATTACAAATGTACATGATGCCAAGTTATTGATTTCTTAGTCTGCCAAATAAACAGACCTCAGAACCAGCGCCAGGATCCACCTCATAGACCCATATTCCGATGCATGATGGAAGGCTCACAGTCTGCGTTTATGGTCCCTTTTCGGAACTGGTCAGACAGTCCCATTAAGGTAGAATGAAGCTTATAGTATAGACACTAATAATTCACTCTCTCGGTAAAAAAAACATGCAGTAGGCGAGGATATAGCCTGTGATTTGATTCATAATTAATGCAGGTTTATTCATGCAAAGAACAACCTTGAAATATAAGCTTCATTTCCCCTTCGTAATCCGTGGTTACGTGTAGTCCCGAACCAGTTCTGATGAAGGACATTTTGTGGATATTTTCCTACTGAGTGTGTAAAGGTGACATGTATTCATATATTGTTTTACATGAGCAGAGAGAAGGGTAGCCTCTATGTATACAATATTAGCACAGTTTGTGTGACTGTAAACTCCTGCACCATTCTTGGGGGACTGGAGCACAGAGCCAGAATTGTGTACATGTTGGCAAGGCCTTGGGCAGATGCGAACAGTACCATGTGACAGGCTTCTTGTTCATGTACAGTGTCTTGTGTTGAATGCAACATTCTGAATAGATAAACCCTGCATGTGAATGGTTAGGAAAAGTAGTTCATCAGCCTGAAAAGATTCCTAAATAAGCTTGAAAAGGTTATGAATTTTGTTGGTTGTAAAGACAAAGGTATGAAGATTAGTGTAAAACTTTGTGGTTTGATCACATTGGCAAGACTAAAGCATAATATGTATTATTACATTGGCATGTATTTTGTTGGACTACTATATGAGTATAAATATATATACATATATCTATTTTTTGCTGCGTGCATTTGTTGTATATACAGTAATAACCACAAGTGGTAGGCTTCCATGGCATAGTAATATATCAAAAAAACAATTATAACATGCACAACTGAGAACAAATCGGCAGGATACCATTGTACAATGATATAATTTGTACGTTTCTAAGAAAATGCTTTGTAAAATTGCCAACTACTACAACAGTGAGGGCTGAAGAGTCCCATAGAATTTGCTAGAGAAGCCATGTAAACTTACCAGTGTGTAGCAGATCTTGTGATTAGAGTAGTTCACCAACCTTCGGGATCATTCACATGGCCCACAGTGCAAGTGTCGCCATTGGAATATGAGCCTCATGGAAAAAAGATTTATATGTTATATATTTTCAAAATTGGTGAATTAACCTATATCATTGAGGTGTCTTGTTCCCTCCTTGTTATTGTTCTACAGAATGTGCTCAATTAGGCTAACTGCTGTTGTCACACTACCCCAGTGTAGCCACGTCTGACCACTTCCCCGAGGACATGGTTGCCTGGGGAGGAGTATGGTAACCTAAATTTCTTCATAAGGTCAAACTAAAGGTCTCATAATTTCTCACATGACTTGCAACAACTTATTGCACTTATGACTCGTGCGCAGTGCTTTGATGATTTTTGTCTTGTTGAAAACGGGACGATAAACTTAAGTCATGTGCAGCTTACATGATCTGATCATTTCATGGATAGAAGCCTGCTACTGTCATGAGCTGATTCCTGAGTGAGTGTTGGGATGGTCACTCTGAGAACATGATCAGGGGTGTAAGACGCTGTTATTGTTATGGTTCAATTACAGATTGTCGAGGATGTTTCTTATCGTGCTTGTTTGACATTAGCCGCATCAAATGTGGCTCTAAACAAATTTTTCTTACTGTCTATTACTAAGTTTGTAAAATACATCAACATCCAAGGCTATTATTGTATGGAGAGTAAGACTGTAATTAGGGTAACAGGACTTAGGTTGAACTTGTAAACGTAATAACTTATTGCTTAAGATAGGATGCATTTCTGTGGTCGATACAATCCTGGTTAAGTAACTTGATCAGTTAAAGTGATCATGTTCAGGAGAATGACCACTGTGATTGTTGGATAAGTTTAACCAAGTATTGTTATTAGCTGAGTAAGTCTGAATGAGCACTGTAATTCACCAGGCAAATTAGAGCAAGGATAAATCACCTTTATTATGGTGAGCCTATACTGATCTCAAATTAACACTTTGATTGCAAGGAAGACAAACCTGTGTTCCTCAATAATAAAGTGACAAAGAGCCATGTCTAAGGTTTTGGAGTGGCAAAGAAGGCTGGTCTAACCATATTATTTATTACTTGTAAAATCACGGGTTGTACCTGTTAAACAAAGTGCCACCATGTGACTACTAAGGTGATAAAAATAATTGGTGAAAAATGTGTTACGTATGAGATACGCCTTTCAAACAGATCAAGATGCGAGAAGTAATGCTTGGTTTGTATTCTGAAATATTCTTATGGTATTGAACATTGCACATGCAAAGTCTTAGCAGAGTCTGACAGCAAGAGTCATGGAGCAGCTACACATGAAAAGTTAAGACAAAAACAATTGGATTTTGCTAGACAAAGAAATACCCTCAATTGACTGTCCATATATCAAATGTATTTCCATGTTGCTGAAAACACTTAGTACTGTTGGCATAGTGTGAACATGTTGGTGATCCAAAACTATTTCTATAAAGAATGGCTGAGAATAACTGTCACTTTTATGTCTGGTTGCTAGTTGATATTACTGATTTTTTATTAATTATAATACCTCATAATGTAAGGTTTACATTAAGATGTGCAGTAGGGCAAAGAGTACTTTATTTGTGTCGTCACAGGAATATAATTTCATCTCCTAGTGAACGGATGGTGGTAACTGGGAACTGTCCTCGTACTTTCTTTCTCATTTTCCTGAAGAACTAAGTGTGGTAAAATCTAGGCACCCTGTACTGTATATGTTATATGTATGCTTACACACTTACACATAGGTAAGCTTATTCACTAGTGAACATGCATTCTTGTTTACAAACATGCCTAGATAATGTACACAGTTGTTAGTGGTGAGATGTTTGCTTGTGGTTGGAGCAGCACAGAAACTCAGATTCTCTATACAAATAATGATGATGATGTTTTATTGTGATGGTACCAACGTGTGTCATCCATTGTGAAGGTACTGAATCTTGACATCTATTGTGATGGTACAGACGCGTGACATCCATTGTGACGGAACTGACTCTTGTCATCTGTTGTAACGGTACCGAGGTGTGACGTCTCTTTGTAGATGTGCAGTTACTTTATGATTTTCCTTTCAAATGCAAAATTGTATAGTATCTAAGACATCTTACGGAATGTAGAGTTCGTATGTGAAGTGTGTCGGAAAAAGATAATGAATTTGCTTTCACTGTGCCACAGAAAAAAACATGACAGCCAAAATTTGATATGTTAGAGAACATCACAGTTATATATATACTATATTTATTATTGGTTTTAACTGGTGACAAGAATGTGCAGAGGATAATTCAGTATTGGAAGGATATCAACATTGATTAATTGAAAGTTTTATTAAATTTGCATCATAGACCTTGTGTGTGAATCAGAAGAAGGAGTTTAGTCCAAGACTAAACCCAGGAATTAATGATTAGTTTTTTCTCATATATCTGACCCCTAAGCTAATACTCCAAGCATTAGATCCATGTATAACTTGAAATTAACTATGAAATTCAGACCAAATCTATAAAGAAAGGTACAGCCTGTAAAAAATAAATAATAGATAATGTGTGAAAGATAAGAAGTGTCTATAAATAAGGTCAGACACGATGAGAAAAGATGCCAGCACTTCTTGTGGCCTGCCATAAACCGAGGAAGACTATAACGTATTGCACGATGGAATTGCAGATTTTCAGGGTCATGCTTGTCCAGGTCCCATGATAATCTTTCCTGGTATAAAACATGATGCTCATAAGATGCTCACTTCAGTGTTTGTGTGTTATAATAGGAGCTACATATGTACAGGGCAAATATTATTAGTAATCTACTTTATCATTACAACTATTGTATACCCAGTGTCTGTTTAACGTGCTTGGAATCATGAGTATGATAATAGACCTGACTAGTAGTGGTGGTGATGTAGGAACATGGAACGTTTTTAATAAGTGTATCAACAAGTCATTCTGAGCCTTGGATGTTCTACTGAAAGATCCAGTTACTGAAAAATTATAATGATGTGAATTAAAAAATAATGGTGGAAATCAGCATATGTATAGTGCTTGTTACAGAACTGCAGATTGGCACCTTTTTCTCTTCTCAAGTTTGTTGTGGGGAGAACTGCGATCTTAAAAGTGCTCAGACTTCAGACTTTCTCATCTGAAAGTAATTGTATTATGTGGGGTCCAGGTCTGTCGTCAATATGCTCCATGTTGACAAGGAGACTGGTCTTCATCAAATGCTGCTTCTCGAGTTTGATATTGCCAGTACATGTACCCCAAGACGATATGAAAACAGTTTTTTACTTCTGAAAATTAATAATCATGACCCTTGTGACTGCTTTTATTGTTTGAAGTTCTTGCTGAATATTGGATATTAAGCAGAGCTGATGTATGTGGAGGGACCAAAGTGGGCTCCCACAGTGCGTGAAGAACATCAGCACGTGATTGGCTGTGATATGACCCAGATTTAGAAATTGTAAAGTTATTTTTATTTGTGTTTCAGTAATATGAAGCACTTTAGTATAGTTTAACCTCTTTATCAGAAGAAACAAAATTATTCATCTTAAAAGATGTAAAACTTAAATTATAAGGTGTAAATTTAGCATAAAATGCATGAAAATACATCAAAATGATTGAGGGGTTACCGTTTTTTAATGTCGTGTTTTTTATGCATCGTCTTAGCACTGCATTTACTTGACACTTGTAGGAGGATCCTCTAGTGAGACACTGTGCTAGTAATCTGAGACGTGTGTAGAACCTGCCTCCGTTGTGGTGAAGTAGGTATTTTTACTTATTATCTGTTATTGTGCATTGTATTCTTTTATACCTAAGGTTTGTTTATATGGATAATTAATAGTAAAGGAGAACTCTATCTATTACCTTTAAAAAGCTTTGGATATTAACTCTAGCAGCATTACCGTATCAGCTCAAAATTTGCTTTTTACACTGTGTTATGAATGTTCTTACTAAGTACTGTATAATGGGTCTTTCTGATGTGGTACAGATCACAGGAATGATCTTGTGCAATAATCAAAAATAATGTTTATTGTACCTTCGCTTAAACTCCAGTCAGTCCTAGAATCATAAAATGGAAACTGGGTTCATGCATCTGGCAGTCTTGGAATGAAACTTCACACACATACGAGCACCACTATATAATATATCACCAAGTTTTCTGATCCCATGTGCATCTCTTTTGTGCTGTAATTTTTTAAAGCATCTACACAATAGCAGTTTTCACCAATGTTATTATTTCAGTGAAATCTTGAGGTACAAAGAATTGCAGGTAAATTTCAATGAATATACATTATTAGTGTTGTACAGTTTATGATTTACTGTGGCCTAACACTAGGTGTTTCCTAACTTATTCCCAGTGTCATTGTTGTAGACTGTGTGTTATGGTATTTGATATGGAAATACTGATATTCTTTACCAAGCTGTTTGAAAGTTTCTCATCCTTATTCACAAGGTACAAAACTGCCCTCAGCTTAACGAAGAACTTTGGTATTCTCTGCGACCGATGTCGATAACGCACCTATACACCCTGACAAGTACAGTATACCAGTAGTAGTGAAAAGCAGGTTCCAGACATTACTTATAATAAGTTCTGGGAAAGGGTGGAGCACAAAGAGCAGCCTAAAGTATCAGGTCTCACACACTGTTACCTACTTAAGACTTCCGGAGCCCAGGAATTTACCGTGTCGGCCCATCAACCAAGCTTGCTCAAAGTGCGTACATACCAATGCCCTCAATATCCAGCAACCGGTCCACTTTGACTATACAGGAAACCACATTTTGATAGCGTATTTTTCAAGCATGCTTTATACCGAAGGAAAAAAACAAAACAGAGATATATAAGTTACAGGTAAAGAGTGCACAAAAAATATCAAAATCGGTTTCTTCAATAACTCAAGACAGCTATCAGTTACTGGATGATTGAGTCACAGGAATTGGTCTTACAGCTTCTACCCGGTGCTTCCTGGCATTTTTTTGTCAGAATAACAGATAACAAATTTTCTTACTAGAAACCCATAAGTACAGTACCAACATTTTAAACATTTCCTAAAGAATAAGTTGAAATAATAAATAAATAAATAAAACCCTAAATGAACTTAGGGAGAATACTTAATCTCACATCAGCATGGTTTGTGAACACTGCCCTAAATATTATTACAAAAAAAAAAAAATCACATTATCGTTTCCTTGGTCAACTAATTTTATCATGCCTGCTCAACAGCTGTCTGTCTGTTTCGTAGACTAATACTTACTGATTCTTTTGCTCAATTCTGCCGTTTGTATTTTTTTGGTGACAGGTTTAGCTTCTCTCATGTATAATTTCATCTGGGCGACTTCTAAAAGAGTGTCAGACCTATTGGATTGGATATTCCATTCTGTGTAAGATAGACATACCCAAATACATTAAGGAAGAGTAATTACTAGATATTTTCAGGTATTCTACTATAGCAAACAAAAAAAAATCCTTTAAAAAGAAAGTGGTATCATCCGGTGGTGTGTGCAAGGTCAAAGTTCCCATTGTAGTGAAAAATCCCACGAGTAAACTTTCACAGTCCCCCACAAGGTACGGTGACGAGGGAGCACCATGACCCAGCCCGCCCATGTCTTCGGAGAGCCAACGTTCATACAGTAAGAATAGTATCTCAACACATACTGGGATCGATAGGACACGGCACGACGCGAAACCCCTGAATATTGCTACGTGTCGATATTTGGAGTTAACGTTCATTTCTACCTTTGGCAAAACATCCCGCCGCCCCAACCGTGAGATGCTTGTATTAGCCGCGGCACCGTACGCCGAGTGTTCCAAATACCAATCGAAGGGCATACCCGAAAGTGGCCGGCTGCCGTCTCTGCTTCCCGAGTCGTGTCCTGTATCTTGTGGATCCGTTCCCCGTTAATGCTGAACCTGTCATGCTTCTATAACCTTATACTGAATGTAAAATGTTAAAAAAAATTACTTACATTGTAGAGTTTGGTGTACCTGAGTCACGTTTGAGTGTATCTTCTCCAGTTTATACAAAGCAAATAAAAGCAAGATATATTTGAATTCCGAGTCCCCCCACCCTACAGTAACTCTGGAGGAGTATAATTATGGGCTACAAGTTGTAAGACGATGCCACCATATTAACTTCATTGCTAAAATCAAGCATAAATAAATAATAAAAAATATAAACCCATTTAGAAAGCCAACCTCAAACCTGTCTTGGGCATGTCTGGTAATGGTCCATAGGAAACTTTGGGGAAGGTAATTCTGACTATTATTTTATTTTTTTCTTAAGGTGTTGAGTATCTGGTATCTATAATTTTAACGCGTTGGGCTGATGCTGCTGGTGTGTATGGTATCAGCGCCTTGCCTTGATATTTTACACACTTTTTAGCATCTTCCTTGACTGGCTGTAGGTTAATAATAATATAAAAAAACACTAATAACTGTGACCGGCAACTGGTACAAGGATAGATACCAAAAATTCTTCACTTACTGTACAATATTTTGTTTCAGAGACTCATGTTTCCAACCAATTCGGATAAAATGAAAAGGATGGAATGTGTTCACGAAAAGTATGGCGTTCCCTCAATATGACTGAAAGATTAATTATTAGCGAGCGTCATTCTTTTTGCCTGCATATCTTTCAAGACTGCCTGTTCAGGATAATCCGTTGGAACTTTCTATGATATTTTGATGAGAAAACTTTTGGTATGAACTCCTACAGGAGTTTAGAACACGTCTGCCCGAATGTCATAGTGGAAGCTCTTGAAATTTATTTATTATGTGTTGACTGTATATAATGATTATTTTATGTAAATTTTATCTGGAAAGTCTCAATATTATATTTATTAAGATGGCTGAATAAGTATACTCCTAGAGTGCAAAACTTTATCAGAACTACAGTGATAATGTCTCAATTTTTAATAAAATGTTTAAAGTCTTATGATGTGTGGTTTGCCTGAATAAAAGTGGAAGTGGATGGAGTGATAGATAGATAATTCAATAATATGGAGAATTCTAGATAGATAATTCAATAATATGGAGAATTCTAGATAGATAATTCAATAATATAGAGAATTCTAGATAGATAATTCAATAATATAGAGAATTCCAGCACGGCTAGAATCAAAATAGTTATAGAATCTGGTCACTTTATAGTCGATTTAATGACATCTTTCCACATGGATTAAGAATACACGTGAGGTGTATTGCAATCGGAGGATTTTTTGTTTATCATACGGGTGAGGAGTGGAAGTGAAGTTGTGGGGTGTGGTGTGAGAGACAGACCACCAGTAAGATGGCAGAACAGAGTGGAAGAGTATGTAAAGGAGAGTAACATGAGGGACAGAGTAGGGAGTAGGGAGGGAATGTTGGAACAGTGGAAGAGTATGTAAAGGAGAGAAACGTGAGGGGGAGGGGAGGGAGTGTTTGAACAAATTATCAAAGAATGGCCAGCTGTCCCCATCCGCTTCCCAGATCGAGCCTCGCCCAGGTCCGAAAGTTACAAACTGTTTACTGTGGAGTTACTGTCATGGCTGGGCATCATGGTGGGGAGTTGGGCTTACCTGGCTGACGTTCAGGAGAGTATCTCATCACAGATAGATACCTTAACTAAATCCCTGCAACCCCTACAACATACAGTCGTGATCAATAATAATAAAAAATAATCAATAATAATCTTCCATATAGGGGTAACTCATGTAAGAGTTTGACAGCTTCCCTCTGTTCCTTAGATGATAAACTTTCCAATAAATAGGTTAACTACCATCTTTTAATTTACTACAAGCAGCTACACACTACTTAAAACAATAACACACACACACACACTACTTAAAACAATAACACACACACACACACACACACTACTTAAAACAATAATATCATATGTGAACGTGAAAACATTAAACAGTACATTGTTTGAGATACCCATATGTGGATGATTATTATTGACCACCACTGTATATAAACTCTATTCTTAACTAGTGTACAGTTGCCAAAAAAGGTATTGCACAATTCTTGATAGAACTTTAACCATAATAATATTCACAACTATTTGTAGGGACTATTAAGCATATATAACAAAAGAAAATATACATATCCTTCTGTAATACATACTTATAAACATGTAAACAGAAGGAAATATACATATCCTTCTGTAATACATACTTATAAACATGTATAACAGAAGGAAATATACATATCCTTCTGTAATACATACTTATAATCCTTACAAACAACTATGGACATAAATATATTTAATGTTGTATCAATAGTTGTCACAATACCTTTTTTTGGCAACTGTACATTATTCCTATACAGTATTGGGTAAAATGGGGCCGTTTTCTACATAGACTATATATAGACATTTTATATAAGACAATACTAATCCCGTTTCATATTTTTATTCAGGTCTTGTTTTATGTTTACTTAACTGGAGGAGGTGGTGGCCGAGTGGGTAGAGTGCTGGACTGTGGCTGTGAAGGTCCCGGGTTCGAATCCATGAGGAAACGTGTGTAGTTTTAAGATTTACTCAATACTTATCCCATTTCATATTTCTATCCAGATCTTAAATATATATATACTGTATGTGTGTATATAATTGGGGGTGGCGGTGGTTGAGTGGATAAAGTGACGGACTGGGCTGTGAAGGACCCGGGTTCGATTCCACCTCTGTCAACACGTCAATAAAATTCCCCCTACTTGGTCGTCAACTGACAACATAGAAGATACCAGACCATAATCCAAGATGGTGTGTGTGTAGCTGCCCTCCCCTGATGTGTATAAATAAGGTGTGTGTGTGTGGCTGCCCTCCCCTGATAGTGACGTGTTGACAAGTTACACAACAATGAAATACTCACACACTCGCGTTATATATAAATGTATATAAAATGTCTATAGGTTTTAAATGTATATGTAGAAAACGGCCCTATTTTAGTTGGCACCGTATACACACACACACTAGATGTCAACACTTTATTTATACACATCAGGGGAGGGCAGCTACACACACACACGCTAGATCAACACCTTGGAATATGGTTGTAGGGAGTATTTTATTGACGTGTTGACAGAGGTGGAATCGAACCCGGGTCCTTCACAGCCCAGTCCAGTACCTTATCCACTCAGCCACCGCCACCCCCAATATTATATACACATACAGTATATATATATTTAAGATCTGGATACAAATATGAAATGGAATAAGTAGTGTAAGAAAATCTGAAAATTCCAAATGTTTTCTCATGGATTCGAACCCGGGACCTTCACAGCCACAGTCCAACACTCTATCCACTCGGCCACCATCTCCTCCAATTATAAGGACATAAAACAAGACCTGAATAAAAATATGAAATGGGATGAGTATTGTTATTGGTTTACTCGTGTTTAAATTATTCGAAATTTCAACAACAAGACTTGGATACAAATTTAGGATGCTTCCCAACCAACCACACTTGTAAGGCTTCATTATTTTAGGGTTGATTCCACAGTGGTATTGGTTTGTAAGCTTCCCAACCAACCACACTTGTAAGGCTTTATCAGTTTATTAAAGCTTAGTATCCACATTCACAAACTCTATCTTTATTAAATAATTTTCCGTAAAACAAGAGAAATTTCGCTGCATCTGGCAACACTTATTACATCCGCGGAAATGGCAATACTGTTATTATTATTATTATTATTATTATTATTATTATTGTTATTGTTATTGTTATTGTTATTGTTATTGTTATTATTATTATTATTATTATTATTATTATTATTATTATTATTATTATTATTATTGCCAGGTCAGGTCTGCTCGACGAAATTTCCCATAGATATTGAAGATTTGAAACACTTTTTTTATTATTTTAATAAATAAATAAATAAATAAATAATGAAATAAGAACAAAATGTAGACTATTTGAACAACCTTATAAAGAAAACAAAATAATTTAAGTGAACTTCTTTTTAGAAATTGTGAGAATATAGAAAAAATAAAGATAAAAATAAATAAAATCATTCAAGAGACTATAAAGAACTCAGTCACAACTAGAAAAATACATAAATAAATAAATAAATAAATAAATAAGTAAATAAATCAAATAAATAGATAAATAAATAAATAAATAAGTAAATAAATAAATAAATAAATAATTAAGTAAATTAGTAAATAAGTAAATAAATAAATAGATAAATAAATAAATAAATAAATAAATAAATAAATGAATAAATAAATAAATACATAAATAAATAAATATCCGGCATCAAAAACAATAAATAAATAAATAGATAAATAAATAAATAAATAAATAAATAAATAAATAAATGAATAAATAAATAAATACATAAATAAATAAATATCCGGCATCAAAAACAATAAATAAATAAATAGATAAATAAATAAATAAATAAATAAAGTGGCTTTAAATTGTTTCTATAAGTACTGATAGAACCCCACCAGCTGCTTAGGCTTGTTCACCTCGCCTCCCACCCACCATCACACCCACTATTTGGACGCCATAACAATCTTGGTCCCCTGGCGCCAACAACCCTCGTGACGCCATTGGGTGACTATACTTTATTTATACACGTCACTATACATACAGTCATTTAAGGTACTCATTTAAGGTACACAAACCTTGCCCGCTTACTAGGGAAAGTATGAGGCATAAAGATTATATCAGCTGATATTAATCGAAATAATGAGTTTCTTGGTAGCTGCACCTTGGTAGGTTATAAATATAAGAAGCATACTGATATAATGGCAATTGTAGAACTCGACAGTAGTTGTTGAAATAGAATAATGGACTATAAAACTGAAGGCCTTTCACGACCAAGATTGATATCGTCGCGTTCGCATCTCTAAACCCATATTTGTACAATAATTACTAATCTTTGGTGTCTTTGTACTCCACACAATTAAAATTGATCATTATAACTTAAAGTAAATGTATTTGTAGTGTGTTGTCATCAATAGATATTCAGTGAAGCCAGGAAAGATCTCTACCACTGGCCACTGGTGCGTGACCGTGTGTCGTATACTATACTCGCCACCTGCCAGAGTAGGTCTACAGTAATGTACCAATGTACTTGGTATTGGCTGCTATATAGCATTGATAATAGGGTCTTGATTTAGACTGACAATAGGTTGTGTTTAATACCTATTTTAGTATTTCCAACTGCTCCACTTCCGAAAAGTGCCCTGAATAGGTCCGAAAAAAACCCTGATTAAGTCAGAAGAAAGTACCATTCACTTATAAATTGTTCAACTCCACCTCAAATTATTTTCAAAAGTAGAAAAATAATTATTAGAAATATGAATACATAATAATGAAGTACTAACACAATCAGTCCATCAGCATATTCATAGTGGAATTGCATATTTTCTAGAAAAACTATAATCTAATGTTAATTTTATCAAAAATATATATATCATTGTTATATATAAAAAGAAAAACTATATTGCTATTATAATTTACATAATACTGTAGTATCACAGTCAGTCCATGAATATAATCACTTCGGAATTGCACAGGTTTGGAAATTGTAAAAATAAAATTAATTTCTGTCACTATACAATTATAAAACATTGTTATATATATAAAACAAAACTATATTGTGACGGGAAATTAAGATTATCAATGTGTTATTAGTTAAGTGATGTAAAATGTATTACTGTTAACTCTTACCTTCTCCTGGACTTATCTTGGACACTCTTTGTGTTGCCTTTTTTATCCCAACTTCCGTCAACATAAATATATTTGTATGGGTCCTTTCATTATATATGCATTTATTATAGTATTAGCAGAATTGTAAAGGTTTATGAAAACAACACATTTTCAGTTACTTTACTATATATATTAATTTCAGAGAATGTAAGGTGAGTAGTTTGTAAAGAAGGTGTATGGAAGTGAAGTTGTAGCATCTGGTGTTAAAGACAGACCTCCAGTTAGATGGCAGAACAGAGTGGAAGAGCATATGAAAGAGAGAAGCATCATCATTATACTGTATATATTAAATATTTGTGTTTCATGTGCATCACCTCTGGTATCTTCTTGTACTTGAGCAATAGCAGCATCTAGTTCCATTTCTGGTGCATTATCTGTGAAGGAATTGATGTTAGAGGCACATAGTCTATCATCCTTGCCTATAGGGAAGGAGCTTGTTTCGTGGCATAGTCAGGAGGAATCAGAAGTCTCCAATTTTCATACACGATCACAGGGTCATTATAAGGTAAATAAAACGATAACAAACTAATAACTCTGTATAATGTAATTAAATTATTTACATAAGTTAGCAATATGCTAGCACAAACAGTATAGCATTGGAAAATATATTAATAATAGCTAGTATATCAAAAAGGAGATAGATACATACATAGATAGATACATAGATAGATAGATAGATTGATAGAGAGATAGTGTTAGAGTGTGGGATATTTATTTATTTAATTAATATCTTGCTTATTAGGGCGGTGCGGGAATAAGGGACAGGCTTGGGGGGACTAGGGGGTGCGGTAATAGAGGGACAGGTTTTCGGGTTTGCGTTTTTTTTTTTAGGGGGGTGCGGGAGAAAAACAAGAAAGAAAGAAAGAAAAAAAACAAGCCTAAAACACCCCAAAAATTTATTATCATTATTTAGCGGGGTTTAATTTTGGCGAGTTTTAGCTTTCAACGCGGCGTCAAATATAAAATCTGCCAAAAACGTTAATCAGATCACAGGATGATTTTAATGACATCCACGCCCACCGCGAAAATTATAACTCGCTAAATTATCACCCGCGTAACAATGAAATATATAAGTGCGTGTTAAATTTACACCTCGCTAAATTAATTAACACCCACGTAACAACAATGGCGAAAATAAAACCTCGTTAACTTATTGCACACCCATAAATAAAGTGAAAATTAGAACACGCTAAAATTTCACCCACAAATAAAGTTAAAATTAAAACTCGCTAAATTGTCACTCACATGAAAATTACATCAAAATTAAAACTCGCTAAATTGTCACTCACATGAAAATTACATCAAAATTAAAACTCGCTAAATTGTCACTCACATGAAAATTACATCAAAATAAAAACTCGCTAAATTATTACCCATTAATTGAAACTCGCTAACTTAACACCCACAAAAAAAAGTTAGTTAAAAATAAAACTCGCTAAATTATCATAAAATAATTGAAACTCGCTAACTTTATACCCGCAAAAAAAGTTAGTTAAAAATAAAACTTGCTATATTATCATCCATTAATTGAAACTCGCTAACTTAACACCCACAAAAAAAAAAGGTTAAAATTAAAACTCGCTAAATCTTCACCCATTAAAACTCGCTAACTTAATAGTAATAATTAATAGTAACAATTAATAGTAACAATTAATAGTAATAATTAATAGTAATAATTAATAGTAATAATTAAAAGTAATAATTATTAGTAATAATTAGTAATAATTAATAGTAATAATTAATAGTAACAATTAATAGTAACAATTAATAGTAACAATTAATAGTGACAATTAATAGTGACAATTAATAGTAACAATAAATAGTGACAATAAATAGTGACAATAAATAGTGACAATTAATAGTGACAATTAATAGTGACAATTAATAGTGACAATTAATAGTGACAATAAATAGTGACAATTAATAGTGACAATTAATAGTGACAATCAATAGTGACAATTAATAGTAACAATTAATAGTGACAATTAATAGTGACAATAAATAGTGACAATAAATAGTGACAATTAATAGTGACAATTAATAGTGACAATCAATAGTGACAATTAATAGTAACAATTAATAGTAACAATTAATGGTAACAATTAATAGTAACAATTAATAGTGACAATTAATAGTGACAATTAATAGTGACAATTAATAGTAACAATTAATAGTGACAATTAATAGTAATAATTGATAGTAATAATTGATAGTGATAATTGTGATAATAGCTAGCTTCTGACTAGCACAGTGGTAAAGTCTGTGGCTGCAATTCCGTAGCCCAGCGTTCGATCCTTGCTCGGGACACTGTTAAAAATACCACTGATGCCAGAGGTTACCACCCCTGTGAGCAGGGGGTGGGGGGTTTGAGTCGGCTGTCTGAGGTCTTCCTGCTTATTCAGCCATAGCCGAAGCTGACTCGGGTCTCAGGTGGGTGGAGAGGTCGCTGGGCCATACATTACAGGGAATCATCCTTGTGATGTGTGCTATAATTGTGTTGCATACACACAGTGTGTGTACACTCTGTCCCAGTAACTGCCACTGCCTTTAATTGAGAGTAATAATTAATAGTAACAATTAATAGTAACAATTAATAGTGACAATTAATAGTAATAGTTAATAGTAATAATTAATAGTAATAATTGATAGTAATAATTGATAGTAATAATTAATGGTAGTAATTAATAGTAATAATTAATAGTAATAATTAATGGTAATAATTAATAGTAACAATTAATAGTAACAATTAATAGTAATAATTAATAGTAATAATTAATAGTAACAATTAATAGTAATAGTTAATAGTAATGGTAATGGTAAAAATTTTATGGTGATGGTAATGGTAAAAATCTTATGGTGATAGTAATGATAAAAAATTTATGGTGATAGTAAGTGTAAAAATTTTATGGTGATGGTAATGGTAAAAAATTTATGGTGATGATAATGGTAAAAATTTTATGATGATGGTAATGGTAAAATTTTTATGGTGATGGTAATGGTAAAAATTTTATGGTGATGGTAATGATAAAAATTTTACGGTGATGGTAATGGTAAAATTTTACGGTGATGGTAATGGTAAAAAATTTATGGTGATGGTAATGGTAAAATTTTTATGATGATGGTAATGGTAAAATTTTTATGGTGATGGTAATGGTAAAATTTTTACGTTCGGTTTCATACTTTACCCGCTCTCGTAATGTATCCAGTCTGCACACATCACCTATTTCTTCTGATTGTCTATTCTATACTCAAGGGACACTTTATCAACCACAACATTACATCTAGTCCTTCAAATATCTATACCAAACACTATTAGGAAAGGGCGTGTTTCGTGGCATGGTCAAGAGCAACACAACTACCTGCTCCTAAAGGGGGGGTGGGAATAGGGGACAGGTTTGGGGTGGGTGGGGGGGGGGTAGGGGCGTGCTGGAATAGGGGACAGGCTTTCTACCCAACCAAAGCCATTCCCCACACACCCCTTAAGTATTTGTGGCCTCCTCAACATTCCCTCGAGGCGTGGAACAAACCCTAAAATAATGATCACTCCAGCCACAGCCTCGTCCCTCAACACGAACATATCATCATCCTATGAATACTAATCTTCATACGTACCCTAATCCTTTCCACAGTCTGTCCACCAATCACCACGGGGCCCAAGAGAGAAAATATTTAAGGGGACAGTACATTTTTTCATATACTGAACTTCCTTGATTCCTCCAATGTATGTCAGGAAACAGGACCACATTAACAAAAAATAATACTTACCACCACTGTACTACTTCCCTTAATGCACCTTGTGTTGTCATTACAAAGTTGGAATTAGTCCTTCAAGGATTGCCACCTATATGAAACAACCCTTATAAGATCACAAGGTTCCTAAGGGGAGGTTCTCGTGTTGGTGAATTGGAAGGTCGCTGATTCCTCCAAACTATGCCACGAAACAGATCCCCAATTATTACCACTGAGCGTGTTTGTTTCCTGGTATAGAGGTAGCAGGAATCAGTAGCCTTCCAATAGTAGAGTCTCCCCTTACTACGAAACTTACTCTTTAAAGCCGCTTCCACACGAGAGCCAAAAAGTGTATGGGTAACTGAGTGAAATTGTGTCATCTTCAGCCAGTGTTACCAGATCCAACAGTCCCCGGCAGCCATTGGTCACTCGTGCCTGTTACCCACCCACAAAATTGATAACAGTGTCTACTCGCGGTCTTTTGGAAGAGACTTTAATTTACCCCATTGAAAAGCCTAACTAATTGCTTGTCCCATCTACACTCACAATCCAAAGTATGTATCCAATAGCCTCATCGAGTATTAAGGGGAGAGTATACTTTTGGTACATTGGAGTGCCTTGATTCCTCCATAGTATGCCAGGAAACAGGGCCAGATTATCAAATAGAATGGCGGTCTGTTCCTGGGAATAGTTTGGAGGAATCATTATCTCCAAAATTATCAAAACCTCAACCCAATATGAAACAGGATAAGCGTTTTAGTAGTTAGTTCAGTAGCCTTCAACAACACCTGCATACAAATTTACGATTGCGAATGTACAGTATATCAAGTTAAAGGTCCAGTAATGTGTGTTTATATTACAACATCTGCCAGTTATTCCCTGTTCGTATCTTAACGAGTGAATCAATCGGAACCCAGAGCCAAAATGTAAGGTGGAACGTGATTGGCTGAGCTTGGTTTGAATGGTGCTGAAGATACATTTTATACTTGTTCAACTGTACACTCGCAATCCAAAATTTGTATCCAGGTCATGTTGAAGTTTCGAATCTTTTGACATAGTAGTGAACCAAGTACAAAGTGTAAGAAAAATATACATGTATCTGGCAACATCTTTATCTCCACTCAAAGTTCAGCCAATCACGTTCCACTTTATATTGCCTTTGGGTTCCTAGTGATTCATTCATTAAATTACGAAGGTTTACTACAAAAACCTGCCAGATGTTGCCATATACAGCCATACTTTTCTTGCACTTTCTACTTGTTCAACTGTACAATGCTTATTCTGTTTCATATTTGCTTGAGCTCGCTTAATACTCGATCAGGCTATTTGAAGCAAGCCTGAATGCATACTTATTTTGGATTGCCCTGTACTATGACCACAAAGATACAGTTTCCATTATAACCCACTTATGCTGGTGACTGTACACACACCTCCTTTAATTATTGAGAATAGTTACTTAATTATATTTATAAAACATGAACTTTATATAAAGAAGGAATTAGTGTAGTGTAAATCTGGAGCAATCTACCATTCCATGCAACAACCCTATTTTTGGAAGATTCTTGTAATGTATCAACTAAATTTATTACCCCCTTTATTAACTAACTTAGACTCGAAAGGAAAACTATTTGTGAAAGACAGAGGAGAGGGAGAAACGAGTAAAATGTGTGTGTGTGTGTGTGTGTGTGTGTGTGTGTGTGTGTGTGTGTGTGTGTGTGTGTGAGAGAGAGAGAGAGAGAGAGAGAGAGAGAGAGAGAGAGAGAGAGAGAGAGAGAGAGAGAGAGAGAGAGAGAGAGAGAGAGAGACCCCGGATTGAACAGCACACTAGGGTACCATAACACCAGCAAAAACTTCAATAATTCGGATGTATTGGCCGTCGCTCTCTGCATACAATGTGTTGCCTCGTGGGTGTGAGGGAGAGAAGGGTGTGTGTGTGTGTGAGAGAGAGAGAGAGAGGAGGGGAGAGAAAAAGTTGTGTGTGTGTGTGAGGGTAAGAGAGAGAAGGGGAGAAAAGGGTGTGTGTGAGAAAAGGAGATTGGGGAAGAGGAGGGGAGAGAAGTGTGTGTGTGTGTGAGGGTAAGAGAGAGAAGGGGAGAAAAGGGGATTGGGGAAGAGGAGGGGAGAGAAGTGTGTGTGTGTGTGTGTGTGTGTGTGTGAGGGAAGGAGAGGAGAGAAGGGTGATTGGGTGTGTGTGAGAAAATGGGATTGGGGAAGAGGAGGGGAGAGAAAAAGGTGTGTGTGTGTGAGGTAAACAAGGCAGTGTGTATGTGTTTGTGACTGGGAAAAAAGGGGAGACGGAGAGAAGTGTGTGAGTGTGTGTGGGAAAGAGGAGGGGGGGGGGGGGCGGAGAGAAGGGGGGGGTGGAGAGAAGGGGGGGGGCGGAGAGAAGGGTGTGCGTGTATATATACCTGTGAAAAATCAAAGGTGAGAGAGAGAGAGAGAAGTTTGTGTGTGTAGAGTAGATGCATTATACACCCATCACTCACACACGAGAGGTAATAGTACAGCCACGCTCAAAACACGATAGTATACTAACTTTTAAGGGGGTGTGAGAGTAGGGGGGCAGGCTTAGGGGGTGCGGAAATAGGGGGACAGGCTTAGGGTGGGTAGAAAGCCGGTCACCCTATTCCCGCATGCATCCCCCTAACCCCCCCCCCCCGCCCAAGCCTGTCCCCCTACTCCCGCACCCCCCAAACCCCCCTCAAGCCTGTCCCCTACTTCCACATGCACCCTTAACAAGATTGGATCACACTAATTCCTCCAAAGTATGCCAGGAAACAAATCCAGATGAAGAAACATAATGGTATCCCAAATCAACAAAATTAAATGTATCCTGTTGCCTCCAATACGTAGTTTGGAGGATTCACTTGCACCAGATTTATTTACCACCCAAAACAATGTGCTATAATATATACCTCCTTACGTGAAAATCTTTAATGAATATATTTTTACAAAGTGGGTGAAGTAAGAATTATGAGCCAAGGTAATAAAGAAATAGAATAAAAAAAATGTATCAAAATACGAGAGATAGATTATAACATGACACAGGTGCCTATAATAAAGGGGTCAGGGCAGTGTTGGTATAAGTGAGATTCTGAGTTTTTTTTAGACTCCTCTCTTTCTCTCACACGTAAGCACTCGTCTGATCACACCTTCCTATCCTCTCTCCTTTTCAGTCTTATAATATGATTTCCTCTTTCTTTAGTACAGTGAAATCTAAAAAAAATACAATTTATATCTATCTATCTATACTCTTCTTTCATTTTCACTTCATGCGTCAAAACGTATTAACTGTGCTGTCAAACCACATAATTATTAAGTCTCTTTATTTTCCTTTATAATCGCGTCTTTAACTTTAAGTATACGTTGAGTTGCATTAAGTTTTCCTCGTTGTCTGTTCATGGACTCTGCTGCAGGAATTAAGCAGAGTTTAATTAATGAACTTCGCTGCAGCACCAAGGCCAAAGTCTCAAGATTTACGCTGATCCACTTAAGGAGAGAGAGAGAGAGAGAGATAAAAAAAAGAGAGAACAGATAAGAGAAGATAAAAGAGAGAGAACAGAGAAAAGAAGAGAAGAGAGAGAGTTGAGAAGAGAGCAGACAGAGAGATAAGAGAGATAACAGAGAAAAGAAGAGAAGAGAGAGAGAAGAGAAGAGAGCAGACAGAGAGATAAGAGAGAGAGAAGAGAAGTGAGAGAGAGAAGAGAGAGAAGAGAGAGAGAGAGAGAGAGAGCGAGAGATTGAAAGAGAGAGGAGGGAAATGAGAAAATAAGAGAACTGAGTGAATTGTACTGATTCCTCGAAAACAAAAAAATATATACACATGACAGAAAATGCATTGACAAGTTACGTTGGTAAATTCACACATAATGTAACTAACAACTACAGAGACAAATTAAGGAAGACATAACCGGAACGAAAATGAAAGAAATGATAAGCAGGAAAGATGAAAACAATTATTATGAAATGACACATTGTTTACAAGAGCTGACATAACAGGTCAAAATAGTAATGATGCAACTATGTATGGAGGATTAAGATTAGAAGGAAGGAACAGAGTATAGTAGTAGGATGACGAAAGGAGGATTGAGATTGGAAGGATAGAACAGAGTGATAGTACTAGGATGATGATGAGAGAAGATTAAAATTAGGATTAAGATTAGAAGAAAGTAGTAGTAGTAGTAGTAGTAGTAGTAGTAGTAGTAGTAGTATTAGGATGATGATGAGAGAAAATTAAGTTTAGGATTAAGAGTAGTAGTATTAGTATTAGTAGTAGTAGTAGTAGTAGTAGTAGTAGTAGTAGTAGTAGTAGTAGTAGTAGGATGAGAGAAGATTAACATTAGGAGGAAGGAGGAGGAGAAGGAAGGTCGGATATTAAGTTACCTGAGCAGGACACACGCACCTCCAGTGACCTAATGACCTACCTCCAACACTCTCCCATTCTTTCTCTCTCTCACGTCTCCTCCTCTTGCCTCTCACTCTCACGTCTCCTCCTTTTGCCTCTCCCTCTCACGTCTCCTCCTATTGCCTCTCACTCTCACGTCTCCTCCTCTAGCCTCTCACTCTCACGTCTCCTCCTCTTGCCTCTCCCTCTCACGTCTCCTCCTCTTGCCTCTCTCTCTCACGTCTCCTCCTCTTTCTCTCTCTCACGTCTCCTCCTCTTGCCTCTCACTCTCACGTCTCCTCCTCTTGCCTCTCCCTCTCACGTCTCCTCCTCTAGCCTCTCACTCTCACGTCTCCTCCTCTTGCCTCTCACTCTCACGTCTCCTCCTCTAGCCTCTCACTCTCACGTCTCCTCATACTTCTCACTCTTCCATGTCTCCTCATACCTCTCACTCTCCCTCCCCTTTTTTCACACTCGCACACTCTTTCAATTCCTTTTTCTAACCGCACAATTTCACCTCTCTCTTTAGGGGTGCTGCTGGTAAACAACAACAACAACAACAACAACAACAACTCTCTCTCTCTCTCTCTCACACACACAGGCTGACAAAGCACAACTCGGCCAGACAGCTTGAGGAACTTCAACAACAACTAAAGAACTACAGAGTAAGTGAAACTCGGCGTGACAAATCCGTAGACTTTAAACAAATCCATAAACTGCAATACAGTTTTTTTTTCTTTACCAACCACGTGCTACTTTCCTCATATATAAACATTTTACTCTTTTCATTCACATAAACCAATTAGTCATGATTAAGACAGATTAATTTCCTAGCCAATCTCTCCTAATGTACTAAAGATAATTACATAGATATTCTGGGAATAGTTTCTCTCTTAACGTTATACTGAATCAAAGGAGATAATACCGGAAATAATATCTGGCCGCTACTCTCCCCCCCCCCCAACCTGCCAACGCTAGTCTCCCTCAGTCAGAGATAATTTCCCCCCTTGGTGAAGTTCTTAAGATGGCGGTGTGGGACGGGAGGGAAGCACGTGGTGGCAGGAGGAGTGAGCATGCGTGTGAGGCCCGGCAGGTGAGTGGCATGCCGAGGTGGGCGGTGGGCGGGTCCTGGGAGGGGCTTCAGTTGGGTCCTGCCGTCCGAGCAGGAAGGACGTGGTTACTATTGGTCTCCCGAGCCACGGTACGGTACGGAACGCGCTACAGACCTAAGTCACTCACTCACTCACTTGCTTGCTTGCTTACTACTCGCGCTCGACCCATACTACTACTACTATTATTACTACTTTTGTGATCCCGGAAAGATAGTTTGTTTGTTTGTTTGCTTGATTTGGAAATACACGTTCATCCCCCTTACACACATATATATTTTATTTACTCCTTGGTTATTTAGTTAGACACACACGAACACCTCCTGTTAGCGTGATGCTGCGACCTGACTGCCTCGACACACACAACACAGTATAGCTGCCACCGCTTACCAACACAATACTCGGTACGTATGCATTACTCTATCACGTTTGGGGGAACTTGGGAAACTTGGGAAACTTGGGGAACTTGGGGAACTTATCTCTGTAGTCTGTCAAGTATATTGTCTCCTCCTCAGTCTAATGTTACTTAATTTCAAGTATATTGTCTTCTCCTCAGTCTAATGTTACTTAATTTCAAGTATATTGTCTTCTCCTCAGTCTAATGTTACTTAATTTCAAGTATATTGTCTCCTCCTCAGTCTAATGTTACTTAATTTCAAGTATATTGTCTCCTCCTCAGTCTAATGTTACTTAATTTCAAGTATATTGTCTCCTCCTCAGTCTAATGTTACTTAATTTCAAGCATATTGTCTCCTCCTCAGTCTAATGTTACTTAATTTCAAGCATATTGTCTTCTCCTCAGTCTAATGTTACTTAATTTCTAGTATATTGTCTTCTCCTCAGTCTCTCAAGCATCTTCTCTCCTCAGTCAAATGTTACTTCTCTCTTCCTCAGTCTGTCAAGTATATTCTCTCCTCCCAAATCTAATATTACTTTCTCCTCCTCAGTCTGTCAAGTATATTCTCTCCTCTTCAGTCTAATATCAGTCTAATATTATTTTTCTCCTTCTACAACCCAAACACGTCACGTCATGCACCGTCTTTCATTCAGTCAAATTTTTCTTTCATTCAGTCAAATTTTTCTTTCATTCAGTCAATTTTTTCTTTCATTCAGTCAAATTTTTCTTATATACTTCATCAACTTTCCTCCTTCAGTTAAAGAGGTAATTTTACCTTTGTTACATTGGAGTGACTTGATTCCTCCAAAATATGCCAGGAAACAGGTCCAAATAAACAAAACGTAATTGGTGTTCTGTTGCTTGAATAAATAGTTTGGAGGAATCATTTGTTCCAGATTTACAAACACTATACTCTTCCCTCATAAATCAAATTCTACCTTCACGCTTCGCCAAATCCTACTTATATACTACGTCAACTTTCAAATTATTCTTTTTTACCTACTTTACTAATGTGTCGCTGTGTGTGTGTGTGTGTGTGTGTGTGTGTGTTATACAGAATGTGTTGTGTATACTGCCCTTTAACTCCTTCAAACGGCCTCAAATATTAATCACTAACTAATACAAACAATCTATATTTACTAAAAAAAAAAATAAAAAAAAAAAAAAATAAAATAAACAAAAATAAAAAATTAATAAAATAACTCTGCATGACGTAATTTATTTGCGTTCAGTAATATCTAAAAAATATGCCTCTAAAAAAATATCAATAGAAAACATTGCCATTGCCACCTTACAGTATATCCATGTAGTACAACCCTATACCATTACAATAACTGCACTCACTCCAAACAAATTGTCACTAACTAAAAAACAAATTTACTGACCCAAAAATTCTTCCCTGACTAAAAAAATCTTCACTGACTCAAAGAATCATTGCCTTAACTCTACAAAAAAAAAAAAAAATCCCCTACTATCAATATGTATATATATATATATATATATATATATATATATATATATATATATATACTGTACATGATATGAGCTCAAATAATAATAATTGCACATATACCTAAAAATCATCGCAATGAAATCAAAATCCGACGATTTTACTAAGGTGTTGTTTTTGGGGGGGGGGGCGTAGCCAAGAAAATTCATTCATGGTGTGGTATAGATACGATGACTTCAAACACACACACACACACACACACACACACACACACACACACACACATACACACCGTATACACTATGAATGTTCTTTCCTGGGACTCTGAAACTTTCAATTTCACACATTCAACAATGAATGACCTTAAGGGGGATACTCTCTGGTGATTCATTGCAGTGTCCTGATTCCTCCACAGTATGACAGGAAACAGGACCAGGTGAACGACTATAATGGGGGCCTTGTTGCTTGGAATGGTTTGGCGAAATCAATTGCTCCAGATTTACCACCAACACCTATACTGTCCCATCATTATTACTCGCTTGAGAAACATAATGACAATCGCAAAATTATCTCTTCATATTCTACTATAAAATCACTGGTGTAAAAAATTGTGATGGAGAGGGAATGAAAACTTTTGTCCGCTACTGTACATTACCTTACGCCTCGCAGATGTACAGTTACGAGCAAATGAAAGGGATATACTACCGACATGTGCAGTTGGACACATGAATGGGTGGTACAGCCCAGGGTGAAAGATACCAGTGTCTATTATCAGGTACTTGCTTTTTATTTATCATCCTCAATACTGACTTCTGCCCCTGATGTCTCCTATTTGGCACTAAGGAACACACACACACACACACACACACACACACACACACTCACACACACACACACCATCCTCAATACTGACTCCTGCCCCTGATGTCTCCTATTTGGCACTGAGGAACTTGATATTGGGGAGAAATTGACCATCTTTCACTTGGGGCTGTACCACCCATTCATGTGTCCAACTGTATTTATAACTGGTTAACTCTGAAACATACTACCTTCGTCCATCTTTTTCCCTTTTACTCGAATTAGCCTGTATACAAATCGAATTATATATTATATTAATTGAGTCAGTATCGAGACGAATAATTATTTGGGGAAAAATATATAGCCATGCATTCAAGATAGATAGAGAGATTGATAGATATATTGAGATAAATAAATAGACAGAGAGAGAGTATACAATTAATAGATTATAGAGATTGATAGATAGAAGAAGAGAGAGTGAAATGGATAGTGAGAGAAAAGTAATAGACAAATGCGTAGATATTATATAGATTGATAGATAAATTGAGGGAGAGAAAGAACTGGGGGTAGATAGATTAACAGATAGGGAGAGAGAAATAATAAACCAAAGAGGAGGATATAAAGAGATTGAGAGACCAATAAATAGATAGATAGACTGAGAGACCAAAAGATAGATAGATAGATAGACTGAGAGACAAGAAGATAGATAGATAGACCAAGAGATAGATTATGTAAGAAGGTGTGTGACAGGTACAATAACAAGTCAATATACGGTAGTGAAAACGAATGACACACATACGTACACACACACACCCACTCTCTCTCTCTCTCCCCCCCACTCCCTCCCTCCATCCTTCTCTACTTTAACCACTCCCCACTTCTTACTTCCTTTAATCTACCTACTCCATCCATTCCTTTATCACTATCTCTCTCTCTCTCTCTCTCTCTCTCTCTCTCTCTCTCTCTCTCTCTCTCTATCCCATACGTTCTCTTCCTACTATCTTTCCCCCTCTTCTTCTTTCTCCGTTTTTCTTCTCCCACTCTTCGTAATCCTTCTTTCTCCTCCTTCACTTCACGTTACTCACTCTCTTTCTTTCTATCTTTCACACACGCACATATACACTTCACATTCACTAATATACACCGGTACACACACAGACATACATACTTACATATACTAAAAAAAAAAAAAACACACACACACAAGCAAACGAAATCACACCTGCAATAACCTTCCTCCACCTATATGAATGTGTGTGTGTGTGTGTGTGTGTGTGTGTGTGTGTGTGTGTGTGTGTGTGTGGTGTGTGTGTGTGTGTGTGTGTGTGTGTGTGTGTGTGTGTGTGTGTGTGTGTGTGTGTGTGTGTGTGTGTTGTGTGTGTGTGTGTGCTAATAAATTGGTCCTCTCTAAATATTTCATACATCATTAGAGGTTTGATGTAATTAGAGTGAGTATAACAGGGGGGGGCGGGGGGGCGGGGGGGGGGGCGTTGTTCCCAGTCATTAAATTACAGAAAAGAATACACAAATTAAAGTTTTATTTTTTTTTCTCCCCTATAAATAAATAATAATGTCAGGGAGTTGGTGTGTGTGTGTGTGTGTGTGTGTGTGTGTGTGTGTGTGTGTGTGTGTGTGTGTGTGTGTGTGTGTGTGTGTGTGTGTGTGTGTGAACTAGTCCCGTACAGTACATTAGTTTCTTAATACACAAACTCTTCTAGTAATGTTATTTGGCTTTATTTATCTAATTCATTTATCTATTTATTTATTTATTTATTTATCTGATTCATTTAACTATTTATTTATTTATTTATCTAATTCATTTATCTATTTATTTATTTATTTATCTAACTCATACTAGAAACAGTCAGGAGAACAATTCCAAAAGTATGTGCAAAATAAAGACCACTTATAATAAAGACCACTTATAATAAAGACCACTTATAATAAAGACCACTTATAATAAAGACCACTTATAATAAAGACCACTTATAATAAAGACCACTTATAATAAAGACCACTTATAATAAAGACCACTTATAATAAAGACCACTTATAATCAATACCCTGTGTACGAATTTCTGAGGTCGACTGTACTACATTTATGAGTGACTGGGAGTGCTACTGATTCCTCCAAACTCGGTCAAGAAACGTGTCTTCTCTATAGTATTAAATAATGATGGAGGGGATCAGTTGATGTTTCGTGATATAGTTTGGAGGACTCGCTACCCCTCTAAAATACTGTCATTAATTCCAAGGTGATAATCCTATAAAATGAGATTATTAATTATTTTGAAGGACAAAGATTCCTACAAACTAGTCTAAAAAAACAGGCTACATTAATATCACATCTCTTAGTCTGTTTCCTAGTAATTGTTTGGAGGATTCTGTAGCGTCCGATGCGCCGAACAAAAGTACACGGGAAAAGCACACAAACGAGGGAATTAAATATATAGGTCAAAGGTCACCGACTTCCGCGTTCGACATTAATAACGCGACGAGAGACCAAAGTATATGAAAAACACGTTGGATATCCCAAGAAAACAAAAAAATACAAAGAGATTATATATTTTGAGGAAATGAAAGATTTTGACACACACCACAATAAATAAATAACACTAAAAATGTTGACGAAAGAAAGTGAAAATGTGTTGACTATCCAAGGAAAAAATATATGAAATGACACGAAACATTTTGTCACAATAAAACACGACTGGAAATGTGCAAGATATTCCTGGAAAAAGTACTGGATATAAAACTGATGATACATATATATTGAGGAGACGAAAGATATTGACACGTAAACACAGAAATATGAAGTGAGTAAATATGAACAGACACGAGGCATTTCGTCACTTGAGGGAAATATATTGAATTTTCTTAAATTTCCCAAAACATTATAGTAAAAAAAAAAAAATACATATATATTTTTCAGAGATAATTCCTTACTTTAAACATCAACAGACTATTATATGTATATTGAAAAAAAAAATATTCCCTTTCTTGCTTGCTTAATTTAATTGGATACGAGACGACTAACGCAAGATGATCGAAAAACTTGAAGAAAACCGACCTCTTTTGCCATCCCACAGTTGAAGGTTTTTGTAATATTCTCCCTCGTCGATATTCAAGAAGGGATTACCATGACAGCAGGATGTAGGAGGGAGAGATGGAGGAGTGTGTAGGAGTGTGTAGGAGGGATAGATAGATGGAGGAGTGTGTAAGATATGTGTAAGAGGGTGTAGGTGAGTGGAGGATGGTGTAGGATATGTGTAAGAGGGTGTAGGATAGATATAGGAGGGTGTAGGATAGGAATACTTGGGTGTAGGATAAGCATAATTAGATATAGGATAGGTGAAGGTAATAGTGTAGGATACAAGTAAGAGGTTGTAGCAAATAGTGTAGGTGTGGCATGAGAGAGAGAGAGAGAAAGAGGAGAGAGAAAGAGAGAGAGAGAGAGAGAGAGAGAGAGAGAGAGAGAGAGAGAGAGAGAGAGGAGAGAGAGAGAGAGAGAGAGAGGAGAGAGAGAGAGAGAGAGAGAGAGAGAGAGAGAGAGAGAGAGAGAAGAAGAGAGAGAGAGGAGAAGAAAGAGAGAGAGAGAGAGAGAGAGAGAGGAGAGAGAGAGAGAGAGAGAGAGAGAGAGAGAGAGAGAGAGAGATGGGAGAGGGTGCCAGTGTATGACTTTCCATCCAAGAAACAAAAATAAACAACACCGTGGAATCTTGGAATATTTTTACGAGCATCAGTGTCAAAAAAA
>JAWZYT010005964.1:0-2500 GCA_034508575.1 Petrolisthes manimaculis
CTTCAACTGTCCCTATTTTCTTTCTATTTCCTTCCTGCTTAATGTCTCACCTCTCTATCATATTTTGTCTTGTGCCTTATGACCTCTCTGTTGCGGCGCCTAATATCAATCAATCAGTCCTAAAGGGGATTATGTCTTGTGGTTAAATTGGAGGGGCTGCCGATTCCTCCAAACTATGCCAAGACACGGCCATCTCAGGTTTTGAGCAGGGAATTAATTTTTGTAGTATGTAGTATTTGTAGTTATGAGGAATTTGGAACCTCCAAGTCCACAACATTATCTTGTATATAGTCATGAACAAAGTTTTGATGCGTGTCCATTTTAAGCTGTGGAATTAATGATATTCAAAGTTTTGTCGTACCATACAAGCAGAATTCTGTACTTGTACCATGACAATGAAGTTCAATCCCTGTCAGTAAGGTAATGGGAATCACGAATATTCGTTCATAAAAATGCGGCACATGGAAAATAAAAAAGCGCCGCTCACCAGAGACTCCAGCCAGGTTACCTATTCAGGGTTAAGGGGAGGATACAGTGTTGGTAAATCCGGAGCAAATGATTCCTCCAAACTATTCCAAGCAACAGGCCACCATTATATTTGTTCCTCTAGTTCTGTTTCCTGGCATACTTTGGAGGAATCAAGACACTCCAATGTACCAAAAGTATACTCTCCCCTTAATGGGATAATACGGAGTTGGTTTCTGGAGCAAAGGATTCCTTCAAACTAATCCAAGCAACAGGTCATTCTCATTTCTTATCATTCTGGTCCTATTTCCTGGCATACTTTGGAGGAATCAAGTCGCTCTAATACTCATACCACGAGTGTATTACCCCAGCCCTTCAAATAGGTGACTTTGCTTGTATTATTTTACTCTGATTAATTAACAACCGATGATTTCGATGCTGAAGTACCTTAACACATGTGTGTGTGTGTGTGTGTGTGTGTGTGTGTGTGTGTGTGTGTGTGTGTGTGTGTGTGTGTGTGTGTGTGTGTGCATTAGTATATCAAAGAATATTTTTTATTTTCAGCCAATCCTACATAGATATACTTTTCTGTTCATAACTGTATGGATTTTATTTCGTGCAAAGATTGTAAAATTCAGCAGCGTTATATATGAATTAGATAGATCTAGCGTAGCCTACTGTACTTGTCGCTCGCGGGTGTGTAGCGGAAATTGAACTCATATAAAGCGGTGGTGTTTACATTTTCCATAATGTTTCGGCCGCCAGGTGTTCATTAACCTGAGTGTTCCGTCTCGTCTGTGGATGGGGATGAAAAGAATGATGTGCTCAGTCATTTGTTCTGTGTTGTGTTCTTTTGTATGTTTTTTGTTGTATTGTGTCATTGTCAACTTATAATTCAATCTGTTACAGTTTTTACTACATGCACTAGCAAAAACAAAAATATATATACCGTACTGCACATTGTACGCGAGGATAGTCCCTATCACACACACACACACACACACACACACACACACACACACACACACACACACACACACACACACACACACACACACACACACACACACACACACACGCACACACTAATGTACTCTCTCTTTTCTCACTCTAAAATTCACCTTTACTCTTTTTAATCCAACAAATATTTTACACACACACAGCCCTGTTAGCTCACCTTTCACTTTCCCTCATATGTGTACACCCCTCACCTTTCACTTTTGTTTCACCCTCAACTAACTTCTCCCTTCACCTTTCACTTTATCTGCATTCTTCCCTCACTTCTTCTTCTCCTCTCCCCTCACCTGTTATCTCACTTTCTATCTCTTCCCTCCCCTCATCTCATCTCTCCACTCCCCTCCTATCTCTCTCTCCTCTCTCTCTATCTTCTCCCTTCACCTCTCACCCCCTCAATTTCTCCTCCTCTCACCTTTCATAACTCCCCTCGATCTCTCCTCTCATCACCACTCACTCCCCTCTCGTCTCTCATCTTTCAAAACAACTGCTGGAGGGTTAAGAGTGTCCCCTCTCTCTCTCTCTCTCTCTCTCTCTCTCTCTCTTCCTCTCCTCTCTCATCTCTCTCTCTCTCTCTCTCTCTCTCTCTCTCTCTCTCTCTCTCTCTCTCTCTCTCTCTGTGTGTCTGTGTGTGTGTGTGTGTGTGTGTGTGCGTATCGTTATGAAACTACAGCACTCTCCTCTCTGTAGAGTTTGTGGAAGAAAACAAAACTATGAGATAATATTTCATTCTATTTTGTGTCTCCCCTTTCCTACTTCTCCTCCCTATCACTCTCCACATATTGCTCTCTTGGGTCTTATTTTCCTCTCTTTATTAACCCCTATTCCTCTTTCTTCATCTTCTTCCTCTTCTCACCTTCTTCCTCTTTCTCACCTTCTTCTCTATTTTATCTTTTATTTTCATTTTGTATCTCCCTTTTTCTAGTCACAATTTTTTTTCCTCCTCCCATTTTCACTTTCACTTTCCCTGCTCTTTGCCACCCCTCTTCCGCTTCCATCCACACTTCCCTTTTCATCTCTT
>JAWZYT010005964.1:7500-34724 GCA_034508575.1 Petrolisthes manimaculis
TCCCTCGTCTTTGTCTGACTAGCCAATCAGATATAAGGACGTTTGTAATGTACGACTTTCTCACCAGTATACATACATACATATACACACATTCAACAGTATTTACAAACACTTCAGTCACGACCAACTTTCGGAGACATTCCTTGAAAACATAACTTTCCTATTTCTACCATAATCATAATTCCCCATTCATCATCTGGTTACTAATTATGTGTATACTGTATATGCGTATGTATCTGCTTATATGTATATAATATGTATGTATGCAGTATATGTACACCTAAAAACTATCGACATGACTACCTAGATGTTGGTGGGAAACGAACGGAACTACAGGGCAGTGCATTAAGATATTTGGCGCCCCTACGGACCCAGTTATTGCCTTTCATTTCTTCAACTATCATTTCTTTCCTTCTATTTCCTTCGAGTTTGTTGTCCCACCCTTCCATCACCTTCTCTCTCGTCCTCCAGGGTCTCCCAGGCCAATTGGCTTTTTTTTTTCTCCCACAAATAGTAATACATGCAAAATAAAAGAATGTAGGGTTAGAGGATTTTTTCTCGTGTTTGTACAGGTAGTTTTAAGAAACTTGACACACCCAAGGATTGAATAACTGAAAAACCAAAATATGATAGACTGCAGATGTGCGTCAACCAAACCTTAGTGTTCATTAGACATTCCAATTAGTTAGTAATGAGTTTCGGTACTCTTAAAATTAATTGAATAAACGATATTGACATAATTATGTAGGCTGGCTATTGAAGACGGTAATTAGAATATCAGGCAGTTGGTGTGGAAATATGTCCTTAACTTTCGTGACGAAATCTTGATCAAAATAGTTATCGTCCCTTCATCTCATAACGGGATTATATTACGTATATTAGTATATTACGGTATAATCCTATATGTTTGGGAGTGGCTTTGCTGAATACAGTATTAGAAAAGACTGATAATAGTAGCTTGTCAACACGAAAACAATTAATTACTGTGTATTTCCCATGTCAATTAGGTGTTTCTACACTCACAAACAATACAAAATAGGTCTTGTTGAATTTTCTAATAATTTGATATACTAGTGAACTAATTACAACGGTTATCCTGCTTCATATTAGCTTGAGGTCGCCTAGTACTCGATCATATTTAAGATTGCGAGTGTACATTCATTGTAAATTAATTATAATGCCTGAAGACAATACTGTGAAATAGTTCCACCCAGCATTTCTGTCACTTTCACCTGCCCAAAGTCTTAAATATATACATTTCTTCTTTCATTGACGAGCCGTCTAAGGAAAAGGCTCGCTCCAGCAATCTCACTATTAGAAATCAGTTACTCTCCCATTGCACACATTCACTCACTCTTCTGTACCCTGTATAATGTAAGGAATATATAGTATTGGAAAGACACTCCATCAACTAGCTATTGTGTACAATCGCCAACACCATACAAAATCTAAGGATAAAATCAACCCATTTATCACTCGCATTCTTACAACTATGTAGTATAGTAAACTGTAACCGTTCTTGACATTGATTTTTAATATGGATTCACCATAATGTTTGATAACTTCTTGGTTCATAACATCCAGTCATCCAGTAAAATTATATAAAAATCCATCTTAGATTACTTTTTGAAGTTATCTTTATCCAAACCAGTTCAGACAAATAGACAAGTCTAAATAAAAACATGACCCTCCTTACACTGCGTTTACAAAGGTAACAAGCAAACAGACAGACATTAGTGAAACATATAGCCTTCCAGAAACTCCTTACGTTTGAGGATATATTGGTACATTGCTTTGAAAGAAATTATCCCCTTTCCTGAATATGAGAGTATGAGATATAACAGTGTATTTCTACTTCCTCCACTATACATCCATACCACTGCTCCACTCTCTATCTCTTACCCTGTATCACATCCTCCATCCCTTACCCTGAGTCACACCCTCCACCATTACCCCTATCCACGCGCCACTCACTACCCTTACAACATTACGCCTTGCCGCTCCCTTCACCATCCTGTCACCATAACAACGAGGGTGAGTCAACCCTTGTTATGCCGCATTGTCTACTCTGTTGCAACACACACACACACACACACACACACACAGCCATAGTACCCCTACATTGCATGCCTCGCCGCACCGCAGTATACAGTCAGAAGCAAAACTAACATTCCAGATTAGCAGCCAGAGTCCAGCCAATGTTCAGTATTGACTTGATGGTGATGCAGTTTTCGGTTGTCATTCATCATCTATAGCCAATTAAGAGTTCTCAAGAAAGCCGTATGTTTGTTTTTGAGTAGATAAACGAAAACTCCACCACCACTTATAGTCAAACGATGAAGCTTGATGTGGATGTTATTGTTTCGACTGTACACTGCGTCACGATAATTATGTGTGTATATTATTCATCTCTTTAGTTAGGGGTTTACCTGTGAAGAATAAGATGTTCTCCTATTAACCAGAGTAAAAATATAGTCTACAATCACATACCGTACCATTGTTACTGCCCAACCTTAGACGGATAAGTGGAGTTAGTTGATGTAGGTTATCTTAATTTTAGAGCAAGATGTCCTGATTTAATGTGTGTGTGTGTGTGTGTGTGTGTGTGTGTGTGTGTGTGTGTGTGTGTGTGTGTGTGTGTGTGTGTGAAGTAGCCAAGTCTAATTGTTGATTTACTATTGATAGGGTTTATGATTCAATATTGTCTGCTTACTATGAGACATAAAAGGTAGAAGTCAGAGTTCTTTAGAGTAGCCATGGGAACAACGCAGTAACTATCGTATATAGAAAACACACACACACACACACACACACACACACACACACACACACACACACACACAAAGAAATTATGATCGCATTAAGACTTGCTTATTAAACTCTATTTAATCTTACATTCCAGAAGTTATGATCACACTGAGGGCATTAACCTCTACGATGCACCAAGATCTCAGGAATAAACATTTTAATCTTGCACCACACGTCAGTCGATGTCTCCTGTATTATCATTATTTTGTTATCTTGGTGGCGTTAGATAAATTTATATGACATAGGAGTTCCCTTGTGTCTTAGATTATGGTTTGTTTCATAGTTGATTAACGTGGGGTTTTCATGTTAGGAATTGAATTACTTAGCGTTAGTCCAAGGGCAAAATGTAAACTGTTGTCGGGATTTAAGTTCGGTAGATCATAACGTTAGGACAACACTAGTGCTTTCCTACATGTAAGAATACTCGTCTGGTGTTAGTCATAAAACCGTCCACCCCTGGTTTTGGTTTAAGGAGGCTCAGTCTAAGAGAAGTGGGTAATAACTGTTGACAGAGACTATACACCTTCACTCTGTACCAGTTAATTGAGAGAATTGTTGAAGTGCTATATACTGATTCCTCCACATTATAGGTCACAAAATTACACTTAGGTCTATTGATTGTGTGACATAGTTTACAGGAATCAGTAACACTTTGTCCACTTCATATGATCCCATTGATTAATTAAGGGGTCAGTATGCGTTTTTCCCTATTGCTTTCCCTTTTATTCTCCTTCCCTCTCCTATTATCTGTCACCGCCTTCTGTCTCCCTTTCACCGTTATCTCCAACAGTCGGGTTTTATAGTTTGTAATAGGGGAGCAACCTAACCCTCCCCTTTCCTCCGTTTACTAATATCCGGTATTCTTCTGCTTTGTATCTCCCATGCACGGTCGTAATGTGGAAATATACTTACGACACATTGCAGGCCTCCGATTCCTCTAAACTATGCCAAGAAATAAACAATGTCAGCAAATTCGATCGTGGTTACCTCTTCCTTCAAATGTGCCAATTATTACCTCCTTAAAAGAGAAATACTTGTGCTAAAACACGACTGGCAAACTGACAGAGGGTTCGAGAGGATTAGAAGGACTTAGTGGAACATCTGAAGGAGACAGTATAAAGACACATCGAAATCTCACTAATTTTATTCTTTTTTTTTCCTATTTTCTCTGCTCTCGTTTCTTCGCCCCTCCAGTTTTTCTGCCTTCATCCATCCCCTTTCTCCTTATTCCTTCTCTCCCTCTCCCCTCTGCTTCAGACTCCCTAGCCTTAGTCCCTGTCTCTCCCCTCGGTCCTTGCCTCTCCCTTTAGTCTGTTTCTTCTTTCTATCCCCGTCTCTCATGTGGTTTACCCATCTCCCTGTTCTTATTGTTAGTATGTTATACTTCATAAAAGCACAATCGTAGGTGAGTTTCCCTTCACTTTTCGCCTTCCTTAGTACAGTATCATAAATGTTTTGTAACAGCTAAACTGTGTATAATTCGACATTTCATCATAGAGCCATTTTTGCTTAGAATAGTCCAAGCATATCACCATTCAATTTAAAGCATAGAATGCTGAACCATACTGTATATCTTGACCCCTAAAATCTTTTATCTTATTCGTAAACATTAACACGTACCATTTGCTCAAAAAAATATCTTAAACATAATTTATATAGGGTGTGATGGTTGTCATAATGAACAAGACTTCACTCCTTATCCTCTACCATTTACCAGAATATTTCGTCCGATTTGTATTTAATTATTGCAGTTGCCGATTTTTTTCAGATACTTTTTTGAGCGAAGGTACCGCACTTCATATGTTCCTCGGAAAACGTGTAAGCAATACTTGTGACTGTATGCAAGAACATCCGTGGTGTTGAAAATAGCTTGGTTCACTTGGATACCATAGTCTTTAGCCCACGTGAGTCGTTGCCAGAAATCTGAAGCAGGCTGTTTCTGGACGACAGCCCACCCAAAGCTTCCATTGGTTCAAGATGTGTGTAGCCTCGTGATGGTTTGTGTGGGCTGTTGTCCAGAAACCGCCTACTTCAGATCTCGGGCTTTGACTCACCTGTGCTAGAGACTAATTTGACTCAGCTGGGCTAGAGACTATAAGGTATCCGAGTGTACCAGTACAACGACCCATAGACAGACATACGGTATACATGTAGAGCCATCGTACGTAATGGTAACACACCATTCTCAACACCACAAATAATATTCTTTGTATACGTCCCTTGATTTCACGCCTTCAAAGGAAGACTTTATATCCACTCAATACTAATATGCCGTAACTCATCGTGTTTACAGTAGGGATATAAATATATAAGTATAACCCAGTATATAAATAATTTAGTATAACTTCAGTACAGTGTCCCTTGCCGTACCCTCCAGACTTAAAGTGTCCACCTGGATATTACGTGATCGATTTCAATCAACATTAAATCATGGGGAGTCAGTCATATGGCCAATTCACCTGCCACGGTTCAAGGAATAAAGCCTTAAAAATCTTTGAGCTATCGGGGCAACGCACAGACCCATGGGAAATAATTATGCAAGTAAACACACACACAGAGGCTTTTAAAACACTGCTGTACCTTCTGATCTTGTCGTTGAGGGCATGACATTACAAACTACTGTAGAAGAACACTCAATGGAAAGTATAACACATATCAAATACCACATCAAGAGTAGGGAAATTGTCACCACACATTTCTTCCCTATTTTTACCTATAGAATGAACTTTATATTTAATCATGTCATTCTTTTTTGAACGAGATATATTCAAATGTAATAACTGTTTGTCTTTGTAATGCCCAATCACTCAATGTTAAGTTTTATCAAAATTAGTCTTTAAATTTTTGAGTTACCTTGTTCGCTATCCAACAAACAGACAAACAAACAAAAACACACCAACGCGAGTGACAACATAACCTTCCCAAAAATCTGTCATACTTGCAATACACACACAATACTTATTTAATAACTCCACGTTGGCTCTACTGTACATGACGGTGTTGCGAAACGTGTATGATAATGATTGATAGCATCACGGTGAAGGTGAGAGGTCATCAACTGTCTAATTACAATAATGGTGAAGTTTATGACTATTATATAAAGACGGGAAGGATAGCAGGGATGATGAGAAGCAATGGTAGGTTACATTATTATTATTAAAGCTCTACTGAATCTTATAAACATTGTATCAAAATAGATTCCCCATTGGTAACACTGAGGTCATTTGTTTCCTACGATAGTTTAGTGGAATCAGTAGAACTCCAATTAAATAAAATATAGAGGTTCTCATTTCATAGCATGGAGGGTGACAGGGATGTGGAGAAGAATGAACGGCATAATAAGGCAGGACGAGAAGTATGGGAAGTGTATTAATAACAGTTATGGTATAGAGACGGTGAGAGATGTGGGGTATGAAAGGAGAAGTGACAGATAATATTATGTAATGAAAGAAATGGTAATGGGACGGTGAGAAACATGTAGTATTAAATGCAAAGTGACAGATGTGTATGTGTGAGCGATGGTAATGGTTCGGTGAGAAATGTGAAGTACGACGAATGGCAAAGTGACAGATGTATATAATGAGGGAGATGGTAAACTAAAGGGATGGTGAAACATATGGTGTATGGGATGTGTTGTGACATATGATGAGATTATGTTGAGTATGGGAGGTAAAGTGACTGACTGAAGTTTATAATGACAGAGATTGTGAAAAATATGGAGTATGAGAGGTGCACTGAACAAGTATGAAGGTGATGGTGTGACAGATATATAGTGACAAACATATGATGACAGATGATGACAGAGAGATGGTAAAATGTACCTAATCTGAGAGGTATAGTGACAAACATAAGATGACTGATGATGACAGAGATGGTGAAATGTATGTAGTCTGAGAGGTATAGTGATTAACATATGATGAATGACAGATGATGACAGAGAGATGGTGAAATGTATGTAGTCTGAGAGGTATGGTGACAAACAGATGATGACAGAGATGGTGAAATGTTGTAGTGTGAGGGATACAGTGACTGGGTTGATGACTTGGGTATGGTAGTCTAGACAAACACCATGACCTTCCACAGTGATGTCATGAGTCATAAGGAACACTTCTTGGCATCCCTCCCTATAATAGCCTTCCCTCCACCCTTCACTTACCTCTTATTTCCCTTTCCCTTTCTTTACTCTACTGTATCTTTTCCCTATCTCTTCCCAAATCCCATGCAACCTCTCCCATCTTTCCCCTCTTCCCTTACTGCACCCTTCTCCCTTCCGTTACCTCAGCTCTCTCTCTTCCCTTCCATTACCCTGGCACTCCCTCTATACTTCCCCTTACCCCTGCCTCTCCCTGTACTCTATGTATAACCCTGCCCCACCTCCTTTTACCTTTACCACTCCCTGTACTCTTTATATTTTACTCTGCCCCACCTCCCTGTTTTCTACCCTTGCCTCACCTTACCATACTTTATAATTAAATATAGCCTAACCCTGCCCCACCTCCCCTTACTGCCTCCTGCCTCTCCCTGTACTCTATGAATAACCCTTCCCCACCTCCCTGTACTGTATATCCCTACCTCATTCCCCTGTGCCCCTGCCTCTCCTTGTATACTCTCTATGTACGAGCCTGCCCCACCTCCCTGTACTCTTCTCCGCCTCTCCCTGTACTCTATGAACAACCCTGCCCCACCTCCCTGTATACTTTCCCCTGCCTCATTCCCCCGTGCCACTGCCTCTCCCTGTACTCTATGAATAACCCTGCCCCACCTCCCTACCTCTTCCCTCACCTCCTTGAACCCTCGTCATGGCCCACACAACACCAACACCAACCCCAACCCTGAACTCGTGCCAACATTGCCCTTCGCCCACTGCCAAAGCACCAGTAGTGGCATCCGCGTCTGGGCACGAGGGCACGGGTTGCTTCAGCTAGTGTTTGTGTACTTGTGTGTGTTTACAGTATCTACAGGAGGAGCGGAAGTGCCCGGTGCTTGCCCTCATGTCACCATTAAATAGCATGTAGCTGACTGCCAACTCTATCTATCTGCCTCCACACGCAGAGAGGAGGAAGGAGATTAGTTTGGAGTTAAGACGAACAAAGAAGTGGATAATATTATAAGTAAGTGTTCTACGAGGAGGAAATGAAGTGTACTAGGAAGTGGGGAGTGTAGGAAGTGGTTAGTGTTCCGGTATTTATAATTTAGAATAGAAAGTAATATTCAATACAGCGAAAATATAAAGATAACATAGCATGGAAAAAATGTGAAAAAGAGTTTAAATCAGAATATCTTTGGTACTCTTTAAATATGGATTAACAAACATTACGACGAGATAATAAATATATACAAGAAAAGGAAAGGATTTTATATGCACCTGCAAAGCAAGGATAGAATTATGTGTACTGGTGAGATGAAATATATCGTACACGCGTGGAAAGAAATCAAACAAGCAATTGGATTTGTGATAAAAATTTGTCGAGTGTTCGCGAAAACTCTCCAATGTAATTAAGATTAACCGGGTGGACTTGTATGTGATGATTGAGTACAGATAACATCACTATCGGGTGGAAGGTGTCGGCCTTATCGTGTGGATGGATTTATGGGAGTATTAATACACTTTTGGTAAATCTGGAGCAAATGATTCCTCCATAATTTTCTGGGCAACTGGACACCAATACTTTTGTTCAGCTGGTCCTGTTTCCTGGCATTCAACAACAAGGAATAGATAGACTGGAACTTCACTCTGTCATGTGTATCTGCCCTTATCAAATTTCGTCATCATTAAGTATTCTTGGTTCATAAATTCCTCCAAAGTATGTCAGGAAACCGAACCAGAATAACAAAAAGAATGGTGGTCTGTTGCTTGGAATAGTTTGTAGGAATTGGTTGCTCCAGAATAACCAACACTGTATAGATCAAGGCTTGTCAAATCACTGTTATATGAAACTTGAGTCTCCAGTAATAGATGTTAAGAGTTGACTTTTGGATCTAGGCATTACTGAGTATATACAAACAGCACTGAGTAGAAGTATATAAATAAAATACAGTATTGAATAGATATATATCACACGAGTGTTACTATGGGGCGCTAAAAGGGACCATGTGGTGTAGTCAGAAAATTGGAGGTTAGGGAGTCTTTCAAATATCGTCACGAAACACCACCTATATTGAAGGAGCTTGTTTCGTGGCATAATCAGGAGGAATCAGAAGCCACCAGTTTTTATACACGATTACTAGGTCCTTAAACACTCTTCAATATAATTATAATCTGAACACTGATGAATGGGTCTATTAAGATACCAATTACACTTTAGATATATATATATTTATTATCTGTCTTGTACCTTTACCTTTGTACTCCCGATTCTGGCTGAGCAGGGGAGAGAATTATAAATATATATATAATTTTTAGCCAGTCCTCCCTCCAACGAGACTAAACGGGTGCTGACAACGAAACCAAGACCAAAGATAACAAACATACTGTATGTTTGCCAGTAGTGAAAAAAAAAATGAAAATATATTATTATACTGTGTAGAAAACTTCGCTGAAATGCTTAGTAAACCACTGTAATAAAAAGACCTATAGTAAACCCAGAATTATCTTTGGTAACTCTTGAACTCTATTGGTTAATCAAGGACACAAATATTCTGTTGTGAACTTCTCATCGCTTACTTACGACTCTCCTTGAATACTTACACCCGAACACCAGGTAAGACAATAACATTACCTGCTCGGAATTAGGAGAGCAGGGTTTTTAATAAATAGCTAATTTTTATGCACTTGATTAACACCACTGTCTAAAAAACTATATTAGTATGGCTGATTACTAAATGTTACACCCAGAAAAGAATAGATGAACATATTATTAGTTGTAGACTGTATTTTTAAGCTAATCAAATCCTCCTTCAGTTTCCTTAACAATGAATAGTAAGAGGGAGTGTGTACATTGCGAGTAGAAAAACGGATGATAGTAAATTGTGTCGAAGGTATTTGTCACTTCACCAACAATTGTGGATGTACAATCTTCTTGGAGCTGATTGTGTATATACCTTATTTAATTGCATCATCTTTATACCTCGAGTGTTCGGTTGCATTATATGTATTCTTTCACATACACACACACGAGAGAGAGAGAGAGAGAGAGAGAGAGAGAGAGAGAGAGAGAGAGAGAGAGAGAGCATGATCAAGAAGGGGTATCCATTGCTGTGGATTCACACCTCTTGGAGAGAATGGATTGGCAAGTCTAGTAATTGTTCCAAGCGGAAATTTAGGCAGCGGTAAATTGCTTCACTTAGACAAGGTAAACCCGAGATCTATGTTTAGCAATGTTATACAAACAACAGAAGGTAATACAGGAGACCAGGCAGGGTGGGAAACTAATGCATAATGTATATATAGTACGCTAACACACAGAATGCTTTGGACAACAATATTGTACAGTAGAATATTCAGTCTGTTTTAGTGTTGCTAAACTTTATAAAACCACAACTGGGAATAACACCACATTGACTGATTGTTCAGTAAAAAATATATTCGAACTGCCGATCAACAACCAACTATAAGGTCATTTGCTGCCGGAGATAGAGGTTGAGAGAATGTAATATCAAACTTAGGAGGAAAATCAACAAGGAAATGTGAGATAGTCCTTCGAGAAATGTAACTGACTGTCGCGGGAACAAAGGGGCGTCAACCACACTGGGACACTGAGATCTGTCACCAGTTGAACTATTGTTGCCTGTGAAGAAAAAACATTTGTAAAATTATATGGTATGGATTTTTTTTTATTCTGCCATTAGTAGGCAACAAGTAATGAATGGAGATATCAGGCACACCATTAAGGGAAGCGTATACATTTTGATTCCCCCAAAGTATGCTCGGAAACAGGAACTGAATAACAAAGGTATTGATGACATGTTGCTTGGGATAGCTTGGAGGAATAATTTGCTCCAGATTATCCAACACCATATTTCCCTCTTAATGAATGGACTTAAATCATGGTCTGAAGTTTGTCCAATATTTCCCTTAAACTCCATCAGTCATTATCACAGAAAACACTAGTGGTGACGAAAAGTATAATGTGTGTCATCCTTTTATTTCACTTCTATTGAACCAGTTGATTTAGATACAAAATATTTGGATGGGCTGTATAGTAAAGTATAGTATAATAGTTTGAAAAAAGAGGGGTGGAATGCTATTGATTTCTCCGACCTATGTCAGGAAACAGACTAGCACCTTAATATACGAAGGTGAATCCGTTTCGTAGCATAGTTTGGAGGAGTCAGTAGAATCCCAATTCGAACACTACAGATGACCCAGTAAAATTTTGGAAGAATCAGATTGGTGAAATTTGCTGAATATAACTATAAAAAAATGTACCTAATCCGTTGTGTCGACCTCTAAAGGATACACGAAATAAAATAAGAGTCCCTCAATCATGTGAAGCTCCACAAAACAGAGAACGAGACAGTCAGGTTTCCCTACAGTGACCAACCTTTGAAATCACATCACATTAAATCTGGAGACTTTTGAAACTGTAACACCATGGCGTATTTACCTTTGGCTACACCTAATTCCTGTGTGGATAAAAGAGCAAGTTTAGTTACATTACCGTAATGTCGTAGATGAAATAGAATACTGTACTTCAAAGCAACAACCAATACCAAAACGGTAACATGAAATATCGTATCAACCATTCTATAAATTATGCTACAGGATTCTATGCTCCACTATTTCTCACTAAGGAGAATGGCGGTCTCGATATTATTGTTTTCACTCTACCTAACCTTTTAGTTATTTATACCCATTGCTTTCATTGCCCCGCTATACTTTACTCCCTTTGGTTAATTCTTTTTCCGCCTCCTTTCACATTTTCCTCTCTTGTTCAATATTATCACAAGGTACATACAATACAGTGTGAATGTATGTATGTATGTATGTGTGTGTGTGTGTGTGTGTGTATGTATGTGTGTGTGTGTGTGTGTGTGTATGTATGTGTGTGTGTGTGTGTGTGGATATAAAGAGTAAGAGTGCGTAGGGGATCTGATGTCTTCCAAATAAAGGCTCTGCATCATGACATCGAATTCTCACCAAATGCATTAATTTTTATGCGATAGATAAAGGGGAATAAGTTAAATCCGCATATATTATTTTTAGTTCCCAAAAGTTAATTAAAGAATGTTTTTTTTCATTTTAGCTTTTTTTTTTTACTCTCTCTCTCATTGTATTTGGTGGGTATAATTGGTGTAGTAGGAAGGAAGGCGTGGTGTGAGAACGGGTCACGGGTCACATCACGGGACAATATTTACCCATCACCGGCACTCTACCAAATTGGGTATGTGTGTCTGGGGTGGGAGGGGTAATGGTAGGGAGAAGGGAGAGGGAAACATACACACACACATACACACACACACACAGAGTGAGAGAGAGAGAGAAAGAGAAAGAGTGTGTGTGTGTGTGTGTGTGTATGTGTGTGTAATACAAGGAGTCTATGGAGGGAGAGAAAGTAATGGTGCAGAGTGGAAGAGCAAGGATTGTTGGGTGACCATTTCCCTCCCTCCTTCCAGTATTACTTTTAAGGCTGACTCGTGCAATACAATACAAAAACACTTGTGGGTTAAAGTTCTCGGTCACGGTGATACTTTTACTACGGTACATACATTCTGCATCTGTCTGAATCGTTGTGATGGCCAGGATATATTCCACTCAGCTTATAGTACGACTGAGTTGGCTACCCATAACCTTTATCACTGAGCCATGTTGATACGATTTTAAACAAAGATTAAGACACGGTAAGATACAATATTATTACACTCCTTAAGATTGTAATGTAATGGATTATCGTGGATGATAAACAGATTACCTCTATAACTATATTCCAATGCACAAAGCCATGATGCAAAGTCCCATCTCTTACCTCATAGTCATAATATCTCAAGGTCAGGAACACAAACCTCTTCTGCAAGCCTTGTTGGGAGGGGTTAGTAGCCTTCTGGAACCTCGGTTGGACTTTGTGCCTTGTATGGATTAGATTTCCATTTCTCGATAAATGAAAGGACTTAGAAAATATGTATCGTGATCAGGAAACATCAAAATTAACACTAATAACAATTATATATGTACATGATTCACTAAATAGATAGTTAAGATTCATCATATTACAGAGATATAAAAAATAAAAAGTAACAGAGGCGAGAGAAATTTCGACCACAATTAAACATACATTACCTTATCTTCCTTTGCCAGAGAGATAGATAAATAGAGAGAGAGAGAGAGAGAGAGAGAGAGAGAGAGAGAGAGAGAGAGAGAGAGAGAGAGAGAGAGAGAGAGAGAGAGAGAGAGAGAGAGAGAGAGAGAGAGAGAGAGAGGGTGTGTGTGTTGGGAAACCTCTGCTCGTGAGTGCACTGCGTTTAATTAATGTATATTTTAATACCAAATTCTCCAGGTCCACTCTTTTACCCCGATAACACACACACACACACACACAGACACACACACACACACACACAGACACACACACACACACACAGACACACACACACACACACACACACAAACACACACAAACACACACAAGCACACACACAGACACACATACACAGAAAATTGCACCCCACAAACCTTTCCAGATAGCACACACACACACACACACACACACACACACGGGCTAATGTATTCACAACCAAATAATCCCCGCCCAACATTACGCCACCGGGAGGAAAAAAACAAGAAAGAACAAAAGATTAAACAATTACGACGCACAGAAAAAGAAGAAAAAAAAATAGGAAGAGGGAAAAAAATAAATATAGCCAGCAACATTCAATGAACAGATTTGCCTACCCAATCTGTGCTACCTACCTACCTACCTACCTACCTCCCTCCCTCCCTCCCTCCCTCCCTCCCTACCTTCCTACCTACCTACCTACCTGCCTACCTACCTACTTACCTACCTACCTACCCTAGAGGAAAGATAATACGAAGTGGCTTAGGCTGCAGGGATTTTTTTAAGGTTTGGTCATTTTGTGTGTGTGTGTGTGTGTGTGTGTGTGTGTGTGTGTGTGTGTGTGTGTGTGTAAGAGATTGTGGAGAATACTTTCCTGTGTCTGTGTGTTTGTGTTTATTTTACCTGAAGGGAACGATGTTAGAATGGTTTAGGTGAGTTTGGTTAGATTATATTTGATTAGGTTGTGTTTGGTTGGGTTTGTTGAGGTTAGATTGGTTAGAGTTGATTTAGGCTAAAGTTGGCTTAGGTTAGGTTAGGTTAGACTAGGTTAGGTTAGGTTAGACTAGGTTAGGTTAGGTTAGGTTAGCTTAGCTTAGCTTATGTTTGGTTTGGTTAGACTAGGTTAGGTTAGCTTAGGTTTGGTTAGGTTAGGTTAGGTTAGGTTAGGTTTGGTATGATCAGATTAAGCTACATTTCGCTAGGTTTGGCCAGAGTCTGCTAAAATTGGTTAGGTCAGGTCATGATATAAACGGCTGGGTAAGATTACGTTATTATATAGAAAGTTAGGTCAATTTTGGGTATGTTACGTGACTTGGTTAGTTAAGGTCAGGTCATTATTAAGTAACATTAAGCTAGTAGGGTGGGATAAATTTAGGTTCAGTTTCGTCTACAGAGGTCAGCACAGGTCAAATCTAGATAGGGTCAGGTTAGGTCAGATAGTAAGTGATCACAAAAAAAAAAAAAAAAAAAAAATGGAAAGTTAGAAAGACAAAATAATAAATACATAAAAAAATTAAAAAAAAATAAACAGGAGATGATGTTCCCCGTAGCGTGAGGGAGACTTGGGAACGACGCCCCCTCTCCCCGTCCGCCCCGCCCCCCTGAAAGGTAAAAAAAGAACCCCGCTGATCATGGTGGTTTGGCCTCATCATTTACGCCCCTAATTTACGCAAACCCTTTGATATAAAACCATTTACATTCCTTAATTACCTGTGGTTTGGCTGGCAGTGATCTGGCCAGCGGAGGTGTAATGAGAGAGAGAGAGAGAGAGAGAGAGAGAGAGAGAGAGAGAGAGAGAGAGAGAGAGAGAGAGAGAGAGAGAGAGAGAGAGAGAGAGAGAGAGAGAGAGAGAGTGAGAGGAGCTTTTGAGAAAGAGAAAAGGAGTAAAGATAGTAAAAGTGAGTGATCTTAACTGAAAGAGAGAGAGAGGAAGAGACAGACAGACAGAGACAAAATATTCATGTTTTGTTCAAGATTAATACATGATTTTGCCAGATCATACGTGGGGGTTGTATTGGTGCTGCCAGGCTGTTGTCATATACACTGCCTCTATCCTCCAGTAATACTCTCGGTCTGCCTCCCTGCCTACATGTACGTTGATCGTTTACCTTGCCTGAGTTCAGTCTCTTTTTCTCTTTTTCTGTATCCATCTCTTATTTTTTTTTCTCTCTCTGTCTTTCATCTCTATTTCCATATCCTCATATTTTCACTTCTTTTCATTCTCTAATATCAATTATCATTTGGATACTATTAACCGTTTCATTATATATATATATATATATATATATATATTAATACTATTAATATTGCCACTATTAATCTTATTATTATCATTATTATTATTATTATTATTATTATTATTATTATTATTATTATTATTATTATTATTATTATTATTATTATTATTATTATTATTATTATTATTATTATTACTATTATTGTGTTGCCAACCCACCGTTATATTTCTCTTAACTTATTCACATGAAGGAAGGGAAACAAAGCTACACACACCAATGTACTCGTGCATATGTATTTATGTAAATTAGTGTGTGCTCTCTTACCTTCCCACACAGACCCCATGGACAATTATACATACACAGTCACATACACATTGGCATAGAGGAGAATGTGTTTTAATTTACTTCCACCTATAATTGTATCCTTCCCCATTCACAGTCATACATAAATTGCTATGAGTTTATTGTACAGGAGATAATAACAGACTACTCATACACTTAGTCGGTGAAAGTTATATACAAATGATACACACTCACAAACACACACACACACACACTTAGAAATATGTATGCATTAATTTAAATTTCCTCCAACTTCGTGGTGTCCCGCCCATTCCTGTTTCCTTCCCACTGTGCCTTGTTTCATGCAGTTCTCACTAGACTATCTGCCCCCACTTGCCACTGGAGTGACATTATGATCCCTTCTTGTCCAACATTAACTCTCTGTCCCCTCCTTCCTCCCTCCTCCTTAGGGTTGGCCTGGTCCCTCACAGAGCCATAACAAAACCATTCCTCTAACTGATGAGCTTCGTTAAGACTTGATCCTTCCTTTCCTAAGCAGTCGTTTTATGCTGCCTGAAGTTGTAATCGCTTCAGCTACCAAAAGTTTAAATTGATGCAAAGAGGGAATGAAGGAGAGGGACAGGAGATAATAGAATATGTATATAAAGCTAAGCAGCGTGGATACGATAAGTTTGCTTTTATGGAATATTAATATTAATAATCAGGTAATGTTGTTTGCATTTTTATCTATAGAGTATATTCTCACACGTAACAAACCATTGACGTAGCATCCACCACAGCAAGGTGTATAAAATTGGAGTTCCCGGGGTTAGGTTAGCGACGAGGGCTGGACTTCAAAAGCATACAATTGAATTTTAAATATTTCTATGTTTTTCTTTGTTATATTTCTTTTATGTGCACACCCAGTCCAAATATAAACATAGATCTGAGTCTCTTTAATGATCTGCATTCAACGTGTATATAAAAAAAAAATCTGTGGTTCACAAAATTGTCCGTGTCAACATGAAAACAGTTAATGACATTGCTCTCAAAATGTTCGCCTTTTCATCGGTTCCACAATTTCCCATCAAATATATAAATTCAGGCCGGGAGGAGTTTTTTTTTTTTTCTTTTTTACTCCTTAAGAAGTCTGTGATGTCTGTTAATTGAAAGTTATTACAGATTTATTATATTACATTTCTCCAGACGAGTCCATTGAATTCTTTAACTCAGTACTGTTTAGTAGTAGTTGTTATGTGACACTGTTTGCAAAATTCACTTGCCCTTAGTTCCTTTAACAAAACCTTAGCCTCTTTAAGCCCTTCAGATGTTTTATTTCCTCTGAAGTTTCTGGTAGTGCTAATGTGTATTTTTTTAGTGTATGTATGTATGTATGTATGTACTCATGTATTTTCTTTATCTTTACATCTTTTCCCACTTTTGTATGGAAAGAGTCCTCATATATGATTTAACATTTCTCGGAAGGATACCGCTGCAATCAGTAGTTAACATCTTCACTGCAATATATGGAAGGGTGATTATCAAATGTCTGTTTAGACAGTGCCTTTAATACCCAGGCATTATTATTAATTCACTCGAAGGTAAACTTGATGTGGACAGTCCATTCATCCTTCACTCGGCTGAGAAACTAAAAGCGCTAACCACTGCACCACAGGGCATCTGGTATGCATGCATGTATATAATTATGTATGATAATAACAGGTACTTACAATGGAATCACACACACACACACACACACACACACACACACACACACACACACACACACACACGTCAAAGACGAAACTGCAGATCTACACTTCAACCTCGGCCACCACGTCCTCTAAGCCAGGGGTGGTGGAGGGGGGCACGAACTCTTTGGACTTTGTCTGTCTTGTTGGCAATGTAAAGAAACACAATCAACAATAGGAGACCTCGACGTAGTAGTTGATTCAAGTTTGTTTGGGTTTAATATAATAGTTCGATAAGGATAAGAAATGGTTGCAATTATCATTAACATTCAAAGTCATGCATTATGTAACCTGCAGAATATTTATAAAATGAATATAATGTTCAGCAAACAACACAGATAACACATTTCACGAGACGCCTCACCGATTTCTGAGTCTGAATGTACCTTGTCGAGGAGAGGGAAGTGAACGCATTGATTGGATGGATGAACAATAGATCGTAGTCCAGTTTGCTTCTCGTCGTCTCGGTATCACTGTGACCCTGTTGACGCTTGGCTGGGAAATAACACAGTGTTCCCATTGTTTACTGTGTTGGAGATTGTGTATACTGTAAGTTTGAATCAGGTGCAGGAGATTATGGTTAGGCTATATATTATTATATAACTCAAGCTTCAAAAAACATTGGAAACACGCTATCTGATATTGGACAAATGTCATACTATTTGTATTCTGGTCTCTGCCTTGATATACTAAAGTGAACTGCTTTAGGTTTAGATGTATATATATATAATCTATGATTCTCAACGTACCATTTTCCAGTCATGTTTAAGTATAACATTAAATCTATCATATTATTTACTGTATTATACAGTATATTCAAAACTATAAAGCAAAACTGAATATTTGAAGGGACAGCCTATAGACAAAGTGGAGCAATTGGACGCCAATTTAGCCAGCTTTGATATGTTCGTTTTTGTGCAGGACTTTCCGAAAAAACAGATTGGCGTATCTCTTAGTATTGTACGTACTGTACATGTAGCTCTGGCTTTAAGGAAAATTATTATCTAACTATGCCAAAATAAACGGCTGAAATCCAAAAATATGGCTTAGCGAGTAAGTTACTAACTACCCGTAGATACGCTAACTTCGTTCTGATACAAGAAACCTCAGGCTAAAGTAGTTGTATTCCAGATTTACCAACCCAGTACTACCTCCCTAATTCAGGTGATGGTGATTAAACTCTTCCATTTGTTGTTGTGTAGTTTCACGAGCCTCTTTCAGGTGACTTTTGGTGGCCCTTGTCGTGTAAGTTTAGTCTTGTTGTCGGCGAGAGATATTTACTGTATGTCTCGATGAGCACCAAATCTACAAGAAAGAAATAACAAGGATTCAGCACATCTCACCATCAACACCCATATATACAGGTCTGAGTTGAAGGGGTAGGAAATACACAATTGGTACATTAGAACGCCTTGATTTCTCCATAGTATGCCAGGAGACAGGGCCATATTAACAAAAATAATGAGATCCTGTTGCTTGGAATAGTTTGGTGAAATCCGTTGCTCCAGATTTACCAACACTGTACTGCCCCATTAAAACACGAAAATAAAAGAGGCTCCGCGAACCATTAACTGTTGTCGTTTCTTTGATCTTCAAGTATTTTCCTTCTTCTTTCTACATTCCTTCCTTCCTTATAGTATAGTTTATTTTCCTGGCTGGGCCTTTCTTTTCTTCCATCTTTCATTACCCAGTTATACATTAATACACCCAAATACAAACCTGTAATATACAAACACTCAAATACACACACACACACACACACACACACACACACACAATCACGATAATAAAATCCAATAAATATGACAGTGTGAGTCACATACAATGAAGAAGGTAAATTTCTCCAAAGACAGAACTTTAGACTGAATGCCTGATCGCAGTTTTTGACTCTTTAATTAAAACCCCTCTACTCGTGTGCCCTGTTAAAAGCCTCATACAAAAATAACAACATCGACCCCACTCCACAACCCGGTTCGCTGCTAACAATATTGTGTGATCTTTTAATCTAACAATACAGTCCCTTGTAAATCCGTGCACCGAGCTAACAGTCTGGTTCCCTTCTTGTCAGTTCCCTTCTTGTCAGTAAAATCGCCGTGCCCTTCCTTCTCACAACCAAATATAGTACTCCAACTATAGTCTGTTCAAAAGTTATGTTCCACTAGCCTCTATCTATCTATCTATTTCTATCTGTCTATCTATCGCTATTTCTATCTATCTATCTAACTATCTCTATCTATCTATCTATCTATCTATCTATCTATCTATCTATCTATTTCTATCTATCTATCTGTCTATCTATTTCTATCTATCTAAGCATAAGAGGCCAAAAGGAACACAAATTTTGAACAGAGTATAGCAACCTTCTTCCAATTCAACAACTTCCTCCTCTACCCTACTATAATCCTCCTTTCACTCAACTCGTAAACATTCATCTCTATTAGCAACATATAACTTAACTACATACGAGCCTCATATTTTACTAACAACCTTCTTTCTCTCCCTACTAACAATCTCCTTCCGTATCCAACTAACAATCTTCTTCTTCTCGACAAACAACCTTCTCATGCCTCAAAAACAAGGTGTGACGCGAGAGGGAGAGAGGAGGGAAGTGATGAGAGTGAGGGAGGCAGCAAACAAAACAGACTCAGCCAACCGTGTCCACCTCACCACGACACACAGGACTCACATCAAAGGCCAAACACCAACCCTTACCTTCACCCTCCCCTACCTACCTCCCTGTCTCGCCCCTCTCTATGTCGATCTGTCTGTCTGTCTGTTTGTTTGTTTCTGTCTGTTTCGTCTCTCTCTGAACTCCTTCCTCTCGATCTCTATGTTTCTCTCTCTGTCTCTGTTTTTTCCTGCCTGTTTATCTCAAGATCCAACCAGTCTGTTTGGATCTTGGTTTATCTATACTGTTACCATCCTATCTCAAAATATGTCCGTCTATATATTTGTTTGTATTTTCTTTTCCTTTCTTTGCATCATCCCTCCATCGTTCTCATTCTGTCCTTTCTGTCAACTTCACCTCCACATTGTCTGCCTACTCCTTACCTTTTTTTTTTTTTTCCCTTCCACCTCTCTTCTGACTCTTCCACTTTTTCCTACCTGCACTAATGTCTTGTATTTCTACCTCCACACACACACTCTCTCTCTCATTGTGTGTGTGTGTGTGTGTGTGTGTGTGTGTGTGTGTGTGTGTGTGTGTGTGTGTGTGTGTGTGTGTGTGTGTGTGTGTGTGTGTGTGTGTGTGTGTGTGTGTGTGTGTGTGTGTGTGTGTGTGTGTGTGTGTGTGTGTGTGTGTGTGTGTGTTATATATTTTTTATTCTACTCTCCCTTTCCACCTTCTCTCTACCATCTCTATATCTCACCCTCTCCTTTCCACCAGTCCCTTCCCCTCGTGTCACCCCTGCTAGGCCCTCCATGGCGCCCCTGCTGCTAACCCCCAGAGGCACGACAAAGGACCCACAGACCAGGCCACACAAAAGACTCTCCTACTTGAGGGCGAAAACACCTGCTCTTCTTATGTGAGCACGGAGGTCAATAGGTAGGTATGAGGTACTGCTGCTATACTTCTGCTGCTGCTGCTGCTGCTACTTCAACCTTTCTCTCCTGTATACCATTAGTGAGAAACGAGGGACTTAGAATGTAGCCTTACAGTATTAGACGTTCTCCGTTGAATTGAAATCTAGACACCTTTGCTAGACTAATTTAATTATGAAAGTGTTGTTTTGTGGTAGAACTGTGAGGAATGTGGAGCCTCTATTTTGTTTATGATATAATACTCATCTTCTTAACGCTACACAGTTCTGTTTTGTTGAGGAAAATAGTCTACATTTTATAGAATATATTCATAACTTTGCGTAGGAATGGTCACTTATTGGAGGTGAATGATTTATCTAAACTGTATCACGCCAAATATCTGTATTACACACGATATGATATCGCTTCCCAGTGCTTTCAGACAACACCCACTACTAGGATTTCGAAGTTATATGATGGACCCCTTAATAGTTTAGTGGATATGCTGCTATGTTGTACTCAGTTACTCAATAAAATATAGTTCTTATCACTACAGGGATTTTGAAACAATGGTGTAATATATTTACAATAACCCTTTTATGCTGTGATAGGCACTCGCCTATGATACGTACAGTCACACCCGATAGTCTTGCAACGCCTACTGATGAAACGGCCAATTTAGAAAATTAAAATATAATTATATCTGTTGGTTTCTGTAAATATAGCTAATAAGATTATCTTTAAATGACTCACTTTCATTTATTTGATGTAGAAGTTTACGGTGACAGTACAGCTCCTGCCTGCGATTCTTGCCCATTCTTTGGATTTCGAACTTAAATTAAGAGAAATGAATCGGAGAACCGATTGATCCGTGACGCTTATCTGTGTTATGTTATACCACTTAGGCAAAGTTTGGAAAGGATGGTTAGGTGGAGTCAGTGATTGCAGAAACAGGTGGGCTGGGAAGGAGAGAAATGTAGGACAGCTGAAGAAGTCTTTTTATCAGACGAAGAGGATTGGTAAGATTAGGAATGAACGTAGATATGTTGTTGTTTACAGCATGTCAGTGTCACCGTGTAGGCTTTCTTCATTAACACATAGGGTTGGGTGAATCAAGGTGCAATGGGTAAGACTGTTTGTGTTGTAGTAGTTCTGTTTGTGTTGTAGTGGCTCTGTTTGTGTGTTTCAGTGGCTCTGTTTGTGTTGTAGTGGCTCTGTTTGTGTTGTAGTGGCTCTGTTTGTGTGTTTCAGTGGCTCTGTTTGTGTTGTAGTGGCTCTGTTTGTGTTGTAGTGGCTCTGTTTGTGTGTTTCAGTGGCTCTGTTTGTGTTGTAGTTGCTCTGTTTGTGTTGTAGTGGCTCTGTTTGTGTGTTTCTGTGGCTCTGTTTGTGTTGTAGTGGCTCTGTTTGTGTTGTAGTGGCTCTGTTTGTGTGTTTCAGTGGCTCTGTTTGTGTTGTAGTGGCTCTGTTTGTGTTGTAGTGGCTCTGTTTGTGTTGTAGTGGCTGTTTGTGTGTTTCAGTGGCTCTGTTTATGGAGGTATGAGGTAGTGGTGCGCAGTCATTGTAGCATTGTAGGAAAGAAAATGTTCCTGTATAAAAAGTCGAATGACAATGATGAACATTAATACGTTAGAAATAATCAAATGTAGTGAGAGTAAAATTGTAAAGTCGGACAGTATGACATCGGAAATAGCATGACAGACGAGGTATTATATTATAACAAACGCAAGGGAAGTGGATGAAGCTTAATATTACAACAGAAATAGATGATCATTTCACAGGAGAAATGAAATGATATATATATATATATATATATATATATATATATATATATATATATATATATATATATATATATATATATATATATATATATATATATATGTGTGTAATGCAGCAAAGAGAGTAGTATCATGTAACAGAGTTTGAACCTATAAAGATGAAAGCATATTTATACAGGAAGTCCTTTAATCAGAATTACGCGAGTGTGCTATATTAGTTGTAAATAATAACAATACCGGTAAAACATAGTGAGTGGCCTCCACGTGAGAACTGTCTAGACGTGATAAGTCGTATGTATTAAGTGTCAGTACAGACGTCGACGTGAAAAAGAATATAACTATGAGATTATTATGTGTCGCTTGTCTCTTATGTTTATAGCTTCCTCTTCCTCCGGTCATTCGTTTTCTCTTCTATAAGTTGTATATTTTTCACCATTAACTTTTTCAGTCTGTCTCATTTGTTGTTGGTAGTTCTTTGTGCCCTCTAACTATTATTTTGATTAAGGTTATTGGGAGATGGCCGCAAGGTGTTAATTAGTAAGACAGGTATTGTCTGTGATTATTAAGAAAAGAATAAAAGTTTGGTGTAAATTAGTTGTTTTTATGTCTACAGTATTTTTTTTTTCTCTCTCTCTCTCTCTCTCTTACACACACACACACACACACACACACACACACACACACACATATATATATATACACACACACACACACACACACACACACACACACACACACACACACACACACACACACACACACACACACACACACACACACACACACACACATATTTTAATGACTTGGAGAGGGGTTACCTGAGAGTGCTGTGTTTAATCAAAAGAAGGAGGTGTCCTGAAGCTCGTCCACTTGGCTTGTGTGTGTGTGTGTGTGTGTGTGTGTGTGTGTAGGGAGGAGCTATGTGATATGATATGATTCGTGTCTTTACTCTGCCTCGTCGTCTAAATTAATGGGGCTGTACGTACAGTTGTGGTGGTAAATGTGGAGCATCTGATATCTCTATGCTACTCCAAGCAACAAGATAACATTATTTTTGTTTCATCTGGTCCTGTTTTCTGCTTGGCATAGTGTACTTTGGAGGAATCAAGGCGCTCTAATGCACTTTCAGAAATTTTACTATTCCCTTAATTAACTTCCTTTCTTTTCCACTTATTCTTACTCTTCGATTGTGATTATTTTATTTGTTTATTTACTTATTATCTTTTGTTTATATATGTATTATTTTGACGCTAATTGTGAGGCGAATAACCTCTTCATTCCTGGGTTCCTCTCTATACCTTCCTTTCTTTTTTTTTCTAGTCTTTATTCATCCCTTCATTCCTCTTCTGTCTCTTTTTTATTTACACTTTTCTTGTCATCCCTCGCTCTTGTATCTCCCTTCCATTTACGGATCATTGTCCCTGTTTTTTTTCAACTCTCCTTATATATCTTCTGCATCTTCCATTTTTTTATTATTTTTTTCATCATCATCCTTCCATCTTCTATCACCGGATTCCCTTTTCTTCACGACCATATACCTCCCTTTTTCAAGCCTATTTATTCTCTTCATCTCTCTCTCCATTGCCAATTCTCTTTCTTTTATCGTTCATTCTTTCACCTCCCTTCATTTACTTTTTTATCATTACTCCTTGCCCCTTCCATCCCTTTGCCTTTCCTCTCCATCATTCCTCACCTTCATTCACCTCATCTCTCCTCTCTTCCTTCCTCTTTTCATCATCATCCCTCTCTCACTCTTTTACCTACCTCCTCTTCTCCCTCTGTACTTTCTTTCACATCTTCTTTTTCCTCAACTCTCTCTCTCTCTCTCTGTTGTTGCTGTTGTTGTTGCTTAGTGGAGAATTCTGTTGTTGTTGTTGTTGCTACTGCTGCTGTTGTCGTCTTTGTATTTGTTGGGTGTGATGTTGTTGTTGTTGTTGTTGTTATTGTTATTGTTGCTTAGTGGAGAATATTGTAGAGAACTTGGAGAGACAATGCTTTCAATACTGTGTGCGTCATCCTCTCTCTCTCTCTCTCTCCTTCTCTCTTTCTCTCCTATGCAGTATCAGAGTGAACAACTTAATAATTATGCTTGTTTGAGCCTTTTAAACATAAAGGCAATATCTTGTCGACAGATTGAAGGTTTTCAGATACCCTTTATTACAAAACCGATCCCCTAGTTATATACTGGACACTGAGATAACAGCCTGTTTCTTGGCATATATACTTGGGAAACGTCACCAGCTCTCTATTGTAACCATATTATACTATTCCTTGGCGCCGCAACAACGAGGTCATATCGCACCCGAGGCAGAATGTGATGGAAAGGTGGTACAGTAACATATAAAACAAAAGTGGGGACAGTTGGAAAAGTGAAAGTTCCTTTTTTACGACAAGCAGGTAATCGTAGCTCCCCACCCCAGGGACGCCTCAATATACCTGCCTATACGAAAAATAACTCTTTACACTTTTAATACAGTATGAATCCCGTTGTGAAGGTTGGCAGGCGTCACTCCACTACACTGGACTCAACATGTTGACAAACACAGGGATTAACGAGGGACTGAGAGGCACGTCATACTGTAAATCGTGAGAGGACACTTGGTTACAACAGATACACAAATAATACATCCTTCGTCATAGTTAATTGGGTTTGAAGGTGATAACTCGTCACCAACGCACGTTTTGTTTTGTTTCACGCTTTTATTTTCTGGTGTATGATGACGTCTGCTGGGCTGTACAATGCAAAGAGCGACACCATTTAAGAAAGGTGAATAATGTGCTCTAAGTGATTCACACAGTTTGTTTTGTTCCTCAAAATAATGCTTGTTGCTTTCCTCGTAAATGTACTGCGAAACAGTAGAGAGAGTGTTTACAGATGCCCTATATAAGTATAGGTTATGTATGTTCAGCTTGCCCTGCGTTAATGTATAGAATATAAAGTGCACACACTTGTATATAATGCGAAGCAACTTTCCGGCGTTAAAGTTAGGTTATGGGAAATTATTTTTTGTTGCTCCTTTTGAGTGATATTTCATTTTCAATTTGTCTATTACCGATTACATTGTACACTTGAGCCAGTATTTTTGCGTCCACTTTCTGTGCCTAGATATACATATATATGACATCTAAGCTGGTAAAACTGTATGGGGGAGGAACATAGTACACCGCTAATAATGATAATATGGGTCGTACGTAAGAACATTCATGGTGTGGATGATGGCGTGGTACCAGTACGATGATTCAATAGATACTTCTTTAAAATTGTGTTCTTCCTCAAGTGTCGATTCATTAACCGTGTATACCTAAACAATGTTATATGCATATCTGAAAATGAGAGATAGATACCTACTTGAGACACCATAACCCTTCGTGCTGATACTCAGGTCCGCGAGTGAAGAGTACAGAACAGACGTCTGCCAATATGAATACAAGCACTGAGGAGGAACATATATACACAAGCACACATCACAGCCCATCAGCTACTCACTCACTTAAACATTCATTCTCTGTCACACACACACACACACACACACACACACACACACACACACACACACACACACACACACATATTATGCATGGTTGCTCGCGTATTCCGTCAAGCTTTACGTCACCGCGTCTGACGTATATATCATTTTAATCCGGATCCACTTATACGAACGCATCCCGGCGGTGAGTTAGTGTAATGCTAAATGTCCTCCCCAGGGGTCTGTGTCGGTGGCCGGGACGCTAACTAAATTATCACAGTTAACAGGATCTGGCTAACTGGTGGCATGTTAACCAAATGTGACCGTGTGGGAGACGCTCTTTTCCTATTCCTGGCTAAGGGACGTCAGGGAGGTTGTGTAAGAAGGTCAGGCTAGGCTAGGGTAGGTTAGGTTAGGTTAGGTTAGGTTAGGTGTAAGAAGGTCAGACTAGGGTAGGTTAGGTTAGGTTAGGTTAGTTTTGCCATGTTAACTAAATGTGCCTTGATGGGAGACGCTTTTACCTTTTTTTATTAGTGACATCAGAAAGGTTTTGTAAGAAGGTCAGGGGAGGTTATGTTCAGTTAACTTGATGACGACGATGACCGATACAATGGCTGATACTATGGCTCCATTATTATAGTGTTTATGGATCCATCGTACATTAATACTATATCACCAACACCTACCTACTGAATAATATGGTATCTCGATTGTATACAACCTGAAGATGACTTACATACCATGCACTAACCTTGTGGTACTCGTATATTATTATAATGATTACTGTCGCTTTACCTCCTGTACACGTGGGATTCACCTCCTATCCAACGCAAACTCTCCTATACTGTAACATGTGTACTTTACCTACCTCTTCCCGTCTTTAGGCATCTTTAATTATAGGTTGTCTTTTTTAATTAATGGATTATCACGGACTGGTAATAATAATAATAATAATAATAATAATAATAATAATAATAATAATAATAATAATAGTGATAATAATAATAATAATAATAATAATAATAATAATAATAATAATAATAATAATAATAATAATAATAATAATAATAAAAAATGTGAGTTCTAATAGTAATATGCATTATGATAATGTACTTTATAATGATGATGTTAACGAAAATGGTACGACAATTAATATAATAATGACTATATT
>JAWZYT010005965.1:0-52286 GCA_034508575.1 Petrolisthes manimaculis
AAGAGAGAATAAAGGAGAGGTAAAAAGGGAATGGAGTGATGGAGGGAAAACAGAGGGAGAGGAGGAGGAGAAGAGGAGGAGAAGAGGAGAAGAGGTGGATAGAGAAATGGGATATATGAGAGTTAGTAGCAATGAATAAAGGGAGGGAGAAATGGAGAAAGAGAAGAAGGAAAAAGGAACAGTGAAGAGAGATTGAGAGAGAAAGAGAAGAAGGACAAAGGGACAGTGAAGAGAGATTGAGAGAGAAAGTAAGAAAGGAAGGAAAGCCAAATATGTATAGGAAAAAATGAGGCAGGGAAAATGAGGTGAGGAAGAGAGGAAATATGATGAAGAGATGGGTCTATAGAGGGAAAGGAGAAGAAAGGAAGGAATTAAGGGATAATGAGAAAGTCGGGAGGAAGGAAAGGAGAAAGGAGGCAGAAGGAAGGGAGGAGGAGGAGGGGGGCGGGAGGAAGGAAAAAAAGAAGAGGGAGGCAGGGAAGGAAGGAGGGAAAGAAGCGTGAAGGAAACAAAAAAGAAGATGGGGAGGGGCAGAGAGGACAGAGGAAGAGCGAGAGAATGAGAAGAAGGAAAGGAAGCCAATAAACGACGAAAGGGGCAAGATGGAGGGATGATGAGGAAATATGAGGCACCAGGAAGAAAGGAAGGAGATAAGGTGAGAGGAAAAAAAGGAGGAAAGAAGGGGGGAAAGAAGGAAGGGGTGAAGGAAGGGGTGAAGGAAAGGGGGGAGGAAAGAAGGGTGAAGGAAGGAAGGGGGGAGGAAGGGGGTTAGAGGGAGGAGGTAGGAAGGGTGAGAAAAAAGGGAGGGAGGATGAGAGAAATGGAGGAGAAAACGGAAAAAAAACTTAGGAGAGAGAGAGAGAGAGAGAGAGAGTTACAAGGAGTTACAAGGAAAAGAAGTACCCTAGAAGACCTTACGATCCATACAAAGAGGGTACCTGTGGGTTTAGTTGTGCAAGTATGTGACCGTCCTCGAATGTGTCATGTGAAACCTTCAAGGAACACTCACACAACGGCTTAAACACCTAGACGGTGATTTAAGACTTTGTCTAATCTTGACTTGAACTGATCCACAGAGTTGCTGTTGACTACATCAGCAGGAAGCGCGTTCCAAGTACCGCAGATGCTGTACGTAAAGAATTTACCACACCGATCACGGTTGTATCGCTTCAGTTCAAGTTTGTAGCCATGATTCCTGGTTGTGCCTCACTGAGTTGGAAAATGTCCCTGTAGTCTACATTGTCAAAGCCTCGTAGTATTTTAAACACTTCGATAAGCTGACCACGCAGTCTCCGAGTTTCCAAAGAGAACAGGTTGAGTTCTACCAACCGATCTTCATAGCTCTTGTGTCTAAGAGAGGGTATAAGTTTGGTTGCCCTGGCTTGCACTCGTTCCAATCTCGTAATATCCTTTCGGTAAGAAGGACTCCAAAACTGGACTGCAGAGAGAGAGAGAGAGAGAGAGAGACGAGAGAGAGACGAGAGAGAGAGAGAGAGAGAGAGAGAGAATGCAATATGAGTGAAAAGGGAAGTGAAAAGGAGAGAAAGAGAAATTAAGGGAAAAAAGGATAGGTCGAAAAGTGGATGGATGAAAGAAAGGAAGGAAGGAAGGATGGAGTAAGGGAGAGAAAGTAGAGAGAAGAGGGAAAAAGGAAAGGATGGGAAAATGTGTATATAGGAACGAAAGGGAAGGAAGGAAAAGCAAGAGATGAAGAAGGGAGTGAAGGGAGGGAGGGAAGGGAAGGAAGGGGAGGAAACGATGAGCAGGAGGGAGGAGAGGGGGGAATAGGGAAGAGGGAGAGGAGGATGGGAATGAGGAGAGAGGGAAAAGGAGAAGAGGAAGGGGAGGAGGGAGGGAGAAGAGTGATGGAGGGAAAAGGAGAAGAGGAAGGGAAGGAGGGAGGAAGGGAAGGAGGGAGGGAGGGAGGAAGGGAGAAGAAGAAGGAGAGAGAAGAGGAAGAAAGGAGGAAGGGGAGAGAAGAGGAAGTGGAGAGAAGAGGAGGGGGAGGGAGGGTGGAGGGGGAGAGGGTTGAGGGGGAGGAGGGTTGAGGGGGAGGGAGGGTGGAGGGGGTCTAAGGGTGTGGCAGGGAAGGTTAATTTCCTACCCGTGGGAACAAACACATGTGTGAGGGGGTAGGAGGCTAGGAGGAGAGATGGCAGGTGGTAGGGGGGAGTGGAGAGGGAGAGGGGAGAGGACTGGGAGAGGGAGGGAAGAGGACTGAAGAAAGGAGAGGGGAGAGACAGGGATGGAAGAGGACTGGGGAGGGGATGGGAGGGAAGAGGGCAGGGATGGGATGGAAGAGGACTGGGAGGGGATGGGAGGGAAGAGGGCAGGGGATGGGAGGGGAGAGAAAGAAGGGAAGTGAGAGGAAGGAATACAAAAAAATAAATAGAAAGTCTAACAGCAACAGACTTGGTGTTATTTGGAAGGTGTTTTGGTCTAAGATACAAACTATTAAGAGAAGGAAAGGATAGAAATGTGGAATGGAATTGGATGGGGAGGAGAAGGAGGAGGAGAGATGACGGGAGGGAAAAGAAGAAGGGAAGGGAGGAGAAATATTCCTTCTATTGTGATGATAGAGAGAGGGGAGTGCCAAAGAGGGGAGAGCGTGTGAAAGAGATGATGGGGAAGTGGGAGGGGGAGAAGAGAGGGGGGGAAGAGAGGAGGGGAGGAGGGGGGGGGAGGAGGAGATGAGAGGAATGGGAAGATATTGGGAGAGAGAACTACCTGTAGGGAGGGGGGGGAGGGGAGGTGAGGACACAACAAGTGGGGAGATGATATTGGGGGAGAGAGGAAGATGTGAGGGGGGGGGGTGCAAATGGAACCTGGAGAACACAGGATAGTGGGAGGGAAGAGGAAGAGAGGAAAGAAGAGGAAGAGAAGAAAGAAGAGGAAGAGAAGAAAGAAGAGGAAGAAGAGAAGAAAGACGAAGAGAAGAAAGAAGATAAAGGAGACAGGAGGTGAAAAGGTCGTGAGAGAAAAAGGACAAGGAATGAGAGAGAAGGTGGAGGGAGAGAACATTTAAAGAGGAGGAGGAGGAGGAGGAGAAGAAGGAGATAGTAAAGGATGAATGAAAAAGAAAAAAAAAAGAGGAAGAACGTAAAAATCAGAAGTCAGGTACGAGAGGAAGCGAAAAGAAAAGTTAGTGAAGAAAGGAAGGAACTAAGAGAAGGAGGAGGAAAGGAAGAGAGGGAAGTAGGGATGAAAGGGGAAAGAGGGAGGAATGGAAGGAGAAGGAGGAGGAATGGAGAAGAGGGAGGGTGGAGAGAGAGAAGAGGGAGGGAGAGAGGGAGAGAAAAGAGAGAGAGAGAGAGAGGGGGGGGGGAGAAAAAGAGAGGGAGGGGGAGAAAAAGAGAGGGAAGGAGAGAGGGGGAGAAAAAGAGAGGGAGAGAAAGAGAGAGAAGGAGTAGGAGGAGGTGCATGAGGAAGTATCAAATATGGTTTAAACGAGGAGAGGGTGAGGCAGGAAAAGGTAAGGGTGGAAGGGAAGAGAAGGAAGAGGGAGGAGTGAACAGACGAATGAAAAATGTAAACGAAATAGTCAATGAATGAATAAATGAATGAATAAAAAAGTGGGTAGGATTGAGAGAAAGCAGTGAGTGAGGGAGTGAGTGAGAAAAGCTGGAAGAAATGCAAAAGAGTAAATGAATAAATGGATTAAGGAAGAAAGAAAGGTAGGAAGGAGAAAAAGCAGTGAAGTGAGTGAGTGAAAAAAAAAGAATGGAAGAAAGGCATGAGAAAAAGAAGAAGAAAAAGGTGGAAGTAAAGAGTGCTTCATGTTACATTTATCTTTATTACATCCATTACTCCTTTCTCCAGTACTTCCTCCTTACTTCTTTCACTCTCTCTCTCTCTCTCTCTCTCTCTCTCTCTCTCTCTCTCTCTCTCTCTCTCTCTCTCTCTCTCTCTCTCTCTCTCTCTCCTTCCTTCACTCCCTTTTCCCTCCTTTCATTCCTTCTTTTGTCATATTGATTTGCTATTTTTTTTTCCATCGTTCAATTCTTTTTCTCAGACACATTTGCTATTCCATTCCTCGATTCCTTCAGTGTCTCTCCCTTCTTTTATTCCATTTTATCATATTCATTTACTAGTTTGTTCCATCTTTCTATTTTTTTTCTCGCTCAGACGCATTTGCTATTCCGTTCCATCCCACCTCTCTTTCTTTTTTTTTTACTCTCGTTCATTCTTTTTACTGAACCGAGGAGAGGCACTGTCTAATGGAGCCAATTTTTCTTACCGGGTCTGCCCATGTTTATACTGCGACCCTGAACGTCAAAATGTGAAGAAACGCACTGGATGTAAAACCCTTATTAAGAAAACTGTACCCATCAAGTTTAATTGAGACTGGATTAAATAAGGAGATATTCTTTTGACGGGAAATTTAGGGGCCTACAGCTTCCTTCTAACTATGGCAATAAACAGATGACTTGAATATTACTAAAAGGGGAATTGTTTCGTGGCACAGCTTGGAGGAATCTGTAGACATCCATCCAATTTTCCGTCATGAGAATATCCCCTTAATATTATACAGTAAAAGGCAGAAATATTACATAATTATATAACGCCAGTCACGTCAGATCCTGTAGCGTATATATTTGTTCATCCATTAGACGTGGTAAATGCTATCATAAATGTAAAGTAACTAAAGTAATATTGTAACCTTTAAGGGGAGATTCTCTTGTTGGTAAGTAAATTGGAAGGCTACTGATTCCTCCTAACTATACCAGAAAACAGACGCCCTCAATGGTACTATAATAAGGGATCTGTTTTGTGGCATAGTTTGGAGGAATCAAAGACCTTCCAATTTACCAACAAAAAAATCTCCCTTTAAGCAAGCTAGTTTCTGGAATGCAGGACATAATAACATATACTCAATTATGTCTCATTTGCGTCCGACTCATTTACTCATTCCTCTGTACTATACTTATATTATGAGAGACTGTAATTACCTTTGTATATACTTCACACCGTGTTAGTTACCTTTACATTCCCACGATACTAAACCCTAACAAACTCCATTGGGGAACTCAGCTTGCCATGTCACGTATCTTTCCGCTTTACTATCCTGTACACAGTAAGACGGTATTCTTTGGCTCACTCTTAATAATTCCCTTCCTCCATGCTTACCTTTGTGCACTCTCACAAGATTAATAAGGCAATAACCGTAAATCACATCAACAAAGCAGCTACAATAATAACTACAAAACTACCGAGGATAAATTAACCAGCCAATTTCCTCACCCATAAACAAATTACAATAGGGTCAATTCATTTCTCTCGACATTATTATGGAAAAGTTTTTGTTATGTAGCTCATAGCCTCGTTTATATTGCTCATCGACTCGTATATATAAGGACTGACCCAGAAAATGTGTGGGTAGCTTCCTGAGGTCAATATTTAGCATACTTTAATGACAACTGGTCCATTATTCATGTTTTTCTGGGAGAGAATCATCGTAAAAGTATAATAATTATTATGGAAGAGTATATGGCCAGCAAGACATCTCACTCTACTTTATGTTGATCATTTACACTTTAGCGAGTAAAATTCAATAACTGTTGAGAACAAGAATGACCTGAGTAGAATAAATCGTCATGCCTATAATATGTTAAATACATGTCTTACTGTAAGTTTGCCAACAGCCCTCTGAGGAATATTTCAGTAATGGCTCACCAAAACCCCAAACAGAAAATGTATATACATGTGTGTAAATATTACCAGGTTAATAAAGGATTATCCTCATGAAAATATGATAAAACACAATTTTTTACTCAACAAGGAGTTTAATAAAGGCTGCATATATTTTAGACATGTAATAAAGGGATATATTAAGGGGGCAATTCACTTTTGCTACATTGGAGTGCCTTAATTCCTCCAAAGTATGCCAGGGAACAGGACCAGATGGACAAAAACAATGATGTTCTGTTGCATGGAATAGTTTGGAGGAAACATTTGCTCTAGATTTACCAACACTGAACTTTCCCCTTTAATATTTTTGAGCAGTAGTCGTGTATGACGATAGAGTTGGAAGCTTCACACTCACCAGTTGATTGAGTCGGAAACAAATGTCTGGACCTCGCCCACCAGAGGTCACCGTAATGGGAACAATTTATCGCCAGTGAATTGAGGCGCTCAGCAGCAAACGCGGAAGAACCCTAAGAACTTTCCAAACGAGAAGGATGTGTCTGTTAAAATCTTTGAGTAGGTTTCGGGTCTTCTTCGAAAAATTGAGAACGTGAAGTATTTGATGTTCGGTAGACTAAATGGGAGATGAAGCAAAGAATATTTATAAGCATTCCCTTTTTTGTATGACCAATATTCAGGATTTGACGAATATATCTCAAGACACCCACCTCATACTTTGGTCAATCAACATTAAACAAATAAGGTATTCCTAAAAGACGATCTACTCAAATTCAGGAAAGAAACGAACCAACCTATCAGAATCCTAGCTGGACTGTGGTGGACCTCCTGGGGTTAACAAGATGGTCCACGATTTGTTCTTGTTAACTGGACAGGTAAAAGTTAGCCAATAACGCACCTCACATCTTGGCTCAAATAGCACCAATATAGGCTGGATTTTCGTCATTGTTATTATCCTCTTCTTTGTCGTATATCAATTCGTTAAAAATGATCTGTAACATTGATTATATTATTGCTTGTTATTGCTTAGCTATCGTTGGAATGTTCTCTTAATCACCACCCAACTTTCATATGCCTATAAGGATTTTTAGACGAGCCTACAGTACGTTAATTGGTTTGTGGTTAAATGTTTTCACTCATTACCTGCTTGTCACGAGCCTTGTGGGATCCTTAGACCAACCCAACAATAATATATTCCGTGACTTTTAGCTAATGTTCTGTAGCCACCTAAATTTTCACGAGCCTTGTGGGATCCTCAGGCCAGGCAGCAGTATAATATTTGCTCCAAAGTCAGTGAATGTAATTTTTGAAGATCCAACAGATATTGCACCAAAGGTGCAAAGGATTTTGGAGGTGGTGGACACAGTGTTGGTTTCTGACCTGGGGTGAGTCAGCTGGTACTGGATGTAAAGTCACGAGCACTAATAAGTATACAGCTTTGGTTGTTGAAGCTCTGATCAGTCCACCAATTCACCAACGAAGTAAGTTATTCCAATGGAGATCTTATTGTGCATTTATTTACTGTCTCCATACGTACTCGAAGCACACCTGAATACTTATTAGTGCTCGTGACTGTACACCGACGATGACAAGAAATGTGTAACAGTCTCACCCGTGTAAGTAAGGGTTATAAGTAAGACCTGCTAACGTCACATTCTAAGTTACTACCAATTCAGTCAACATAGGTATATAATTGGTTATATGAATCCCTGCCTCTCGGCTAATAATGCAATATGATGCAAGTGTTGTGTCTGTTGGCATTGTAGTCTAAGCTAGTATCAGTGTAATTCAGTCAACGTAATGGTTATAACAAAGGTAGGCTTGTAAATACTTCACCAAAACTTGTATTACATCATAAAAACTCGCATTTATGAGGCACGGAGACCTGCAGCCGACATATGCCTCCTACACACCACTATTGTCTTGTGCATAACGAGTGGGTGAGTAAGTTTTCATGACCACACTCTTATCTTCAGGTCCTTCATGTGCCACTTGAGTGTATCACAAACTTGGGGGAACAAACTGCCAAACGTTCTGTATTATGCTCACCTGAGATTACGCCATGTTTAGTACGAGGGTAGTCACGAATACCTGGCGCAACTGTACAGGTTCGCTCAGAATTTCGTACGCCACGACTGCTAGTGGCTTCATTTGTTTGTGTTACTGAGCGATTTTGTGTTAGTAAATTATTAACGTTTGTTGGAATGTCTTTTGCTTGGCTATTGAAGGAATAAAAACATTTTAACAGTTACAAGTATGTACAGTTGCCCACACATGAATCTGGTACGCCTCGCTACTTGTGAGATACCTACAACGGGAAGGAAAGTAGGCAAAAGTTATAGTTTGTTGACAAGCAGACAGTAATAATATTTTACTGTCTGCCTGTCAAAGAAAAAAAAAATCACTTTCCTTTCTTTTTGTAGCCACCTCACAAGTAACGAGCCAGACCAGCTACATGTGTGGCCAACTGTACAACAAAGGAAAGCCTGGCAATATCGAACCAGGACACGTTACATACTTTACCTTCAACCTAAAATAAATGTAAGCTTTGATAACGTCATACCGTGTCTACATTGCTCCCATACTATACTTTTACACGACGATATTATAATATGAGCTTTCAGTAATTTTATGCTTCTTCCTGCCTTAGGAGTAAATTTACAGTTCCACACAAAAAATACGATAAACATAAAGGTGAACAAGAATGTGACAGTTTCCTTCTAATAGTAAACTAGATTATATTCCTCTTACTAAGTGTAGCAGCAGTTTCAATTGGGCTACAAACAGGTCTTTACTTATTAAGGGTAAATATTATATTACGAGTACATGAAAACAGGAGTTACATATTTGTTTCAGTTACCCTTATGAAAACAGAAACTTTTGCCGCTACCATTCTCTTCCTAAGAAACGGATAATTGATATTTTCCTTCTCCCACTTGTAAATGAATACCAGAGTTCACTCTTTTCATCATTATTTAATCCATCTCTCTCTCTCTCTCTCTCTCTCTCTCTCTCTCTCTCTCTCTCTCTCTCTCACACACACACACACACACACGCACACAAATAACGAGAGAGAGAGAGAGAGAGGAAAACAAAGATAAAGACAAAGAGAGAAAGAGAAGAAGGGTAAACCAGAAAACATCACGTTTAATTAAGTCAGGTGAACATAAGGTGAATGAAGATGTTAATTAATAGGTGAGTGGCAGGTGGCAGGTGGCAGGTACGAGGTAAGTGGTAGTGGTGAGAAGTTGAGAACTGGTTTGTGGTGGATGACAAGTAAAGAGATGGTTGTAAAATGGTGACAGGTGGGTGGAATACAAGTAGTGAGTAGGTAATGGTTGAAGGGGTAGGTGGTATATGAATGTGGTAGGTGGTTGTGGGTAGCTGGTTTGTGATTGTGGGGGTAGGTGGTAGTGGTGGTAGGTGGTTGTGGTGGTAGGTGGTTGTGGTAGAAGTGAAACCTTATTAAAACAATTAGTATTTGTTGTGACCTTAAATAGGAAACTTACACATACGAGTACACGAGCAAACACAAGCACAATATAACACGCAATTACACACACAAACACGATCTTTCACGTAGGTTAATACAGTAACGCACAGACGCATAATCACACAAACAAACACACATGGAGTCACTCGTACTCTCAAGTATAATTATACATTCATTCATTCATACACACACACACACACACGACTATTTACCACACTAACCAAAAGAATAGGCTTCACACAGACTTTTGCCGTTGATCGTCATAGGACAATAAAACAAACCTATGTATGTATGTATACCACTGTACGCATTCATACCTGACACACACACACACACAAACACACACACACAGTACACTACACAGGCACCACCACAGCTTCCTGATCCCATTGATGTACAGTCGAGGTCAGTAATCCTCTAATACCCAATCTTCTGAAACTGTAACACCCAAGCCAGAAGGAAGGAAGGAAGGAAGGAAGGAGGACATAACACAGGTAAACAAATGCCTATAACATCCACCTCAAATGGATCACAGACGCATTCCCTCGGTTGGATATTTTGTACTGTATTGATCACGATGGTACTCAAGTCACAGGGGACATGACAACTAAGGAAGGTAAATACTGTAGTGGTATATATATATTCTCACGATCGATGGTGCAAACTTCATGCAGATATTGTGGGAATTCATTTTAGTAGCATTTGAGTTGAGCTGTGCATGATGTGGCCTCAAACCTTCACCAGGCGTATTTATTTTCCTTACCTAAAATCAACTTGTGCTGTACAGACATTATTAACATTTTACACAATCGACTGTAGGATCATTTGATTGGACGATGATAGTTTACGTTTATAAGAACCATCAATATTATCTCATGAAATGATAATATGTTATATTAATTGCAAACAAAACTATTCCATAACCATTTTACATTATCGCCTGAAGAAATTATATCACCTGCTTTTAATTATTTCTGTAAACTAAGATTATCAATACACATTCATATTCCTTTCATCCGTAAACAGATATGAACAAATATCAAAATATACACCATAATAGCCAACAGAGAAACCTGCCAGGTAGTGAGGCTGTTTTTGAGTGAGACTGTACATGGCGGACCTGCCCCACGCTGGGCCACTGCTAAGGCGATGTCCTCTTTAAAATGGTACGCAAGGTGGGCTGTGTGTGTATGTGTGTATGTTTGTGTGAAACTGAGTACGGGTGCATGAGCGTGGATATATATATATATATATATATATATATATATATGTGTGTGTGTGTGTGTGTGTATGTGTATGTGTATGTGTATGTGTGTGTGTGTGTGTGTGTGTGTTTGAACGAATCTATGAATAAAACTGAGTGTGAGTGCATGAGCGTAGAATATGTATGTGTGTTTGTGTGTGTGTGTGTGTGTGTATAGTAGGGTCACTGGATAAATTTGCACGGCATCATTTACGGGTTGGCTGCATGCTTTTTTCTTTATATAATATTGTCAATGGAATGATATGATAAATAATGTTGTGTTGCATCATTCAGTAACTTCATTGTTTATTCCTACACCCTCTATTGATGTTTGTTTATCTTTATTACTTTTCCAAATCACTGTAGATAATATAATACCGAACTGATTACCTATTTCCATTATATTACATCCGTCTGGACACCATACTTTTATTCAAGTTTGTTTGTACATACATCTATTTGACTGTTTGTATGTTTTGTTAGTAGGATTGTGCACAGTATTGGGTGTTGTTTGTTTAAGGGGGGAAGTACACTGTTGGTAAATCTGGAGCAAATGATTCCTCCAAACTATTCCAAGCATCGGAACACCATTATTTTTGTTTATCAGGTCCTGTCTGTTCCCTGGCATAATTTGGAGGAATCAAGGCACTTCAATGAATGTAACAAAAGTGAATTACACCCACATTACGAAACAATTACCCCAAAACGTAATGATCAGATATAGGGAAAGGTCCGGATCTGATTAACATGAATAATACACAAAGTTCAGAGAGCAAACGAAGCCTAAAACGGATAAGGATTGGATCTGACTAAAGGGAGGATTTAGGTGCAAATGCGTCAGGTTGGTATAAGTGAGATTTAGAGGCTAATACCACACATGTTGCAAAGAAATCGCTTAGAGTATAATTTTAGTGTGCCAGGAAAAGGTTAGCAATATATACTTACTCAAGATGTTGGGAAAAGTTAGGAGTGTATATATAGTCAAATTGTGAGGATTAATCTTGGGAGTAAAACAAATTACTATACTCATAAGTTTTGGGCAGCCCAGTTTTCCTTTTTGTTCACTATGACACTCCTCAGCGTTCAAAGCTTAAATAAATAATACATCAATTACCTCTTACATCATCTGAGGGCGTCTTAGATAATAATTATACTTAGACTAACAGTAAATTATTGATAACAAGAAATCCCTCATCGTCTCTGTACAGTCACGAGCTTTAATAAGTATTCAGGTGTGCTTCGAATAAATAAATAAGTAAATAAATGAGGTATAGAAAAAAAACAAAACAATAAGATCTCCATTGGAATTACTTCATTGGTGAATTGTACTGCATCAATTAAAACTTCAACCAAAACTGTATACTTATTTGTACTCGTGTCTGTACAAGATATATAATATAAGAAATATTCATTATTCATTACACCAAGCCTTCGATATTTTCCCGATCCAGCTCCAATTTGTGAGTGCATATTATTATTTTTTTTCCTCTCTCTCTCTCTGGTCCTAATACTCAGAATGAAGCTAAAAGGCAGAAAATTTGAGATGACAACTCGGCCATCTGACGTAATGCAAAAATCGGAATTCGATAAGTTGAAAAATTATGGCTCACGGCGTTGCTCCCCCGAATTGGTAAAAACATTGGGACACTTGCATATCATCAGGGGCAGATTACGTTTAAAGGGGGCTGCTCGTAAAATGGCTGTGTGTATTGTATGTAGCCCAGCCTAGTCGTGTAAGTATAGGCTAACTAAACCTTCAGGCTTTTATGTTTTCCACTTACATATACATTCATTTATACATAATTATACTCTACATATACATAAATATACATAAACATATACATATATATATATATATTTATAAATGCATAAAATACATTAATTTTATACATACATAAAATACTGTACATACATTCATATATTTATACATATTTACTCAAGGGATATTACTATAGCATTCATTTTTTCCACTATTTATTGCATTCATTTATTCAGTTATTTATCCCTCATTAGTCCCTTATCTTTCTTCCTTCCTTTCTTCTTTCTCTTTCTCACATACCTTCCTTCATTCAGTGCTATTTGTACTTTTCTTAATCTCTTTTTTCCTCCTTACCTTCCCTTTCTTTCCTTCTGTATTCATCTATTTCTCTGCCTTCCCTTCATTCTTTCTCATCAGCTTCACTTTGCCTTTCCTTCCCTTTCTTATCTTTATAATTTCATACCCCCCCCCCCCTCTCTCTCTCTCTCTCTCTCTCTCTCTCAGCGTCTTAACATGTGGGACCTAATGCTTCAATTACTCCTTAGTCTTCCTTTCTCTCCCTTTCCTCCTTCCTCTTCCATCTTCACTCTCACTATCTTTACCCCTCTCTTCTTATCCCTTCTTTACTCTCACTATTTTACCCCTCTCTTTTCCTCTTCCATCTTCACTCTTTCAATTTTTACCCCTCTCTTTTCCTTATCCATCTCTACTACCAATCTTTACCCTCTTTCATTTCTCTACCATCTACTGAAAGAATAAAATAAATACTCTCTGCCTTTAACAAAAACCGCCGAATGAAGGGTAAACTAAAAGAGGCTTATATATTTTTCAAAGTCTTTATGAGTAACCAATAATAAGTGCTCACATTACTATACTTCTCGATCGATCAGACAAATATTACTAAAAATAGCCAAACCGTTTATATGGGATTTTTTATTTACTTTTTTTTTTTTTTTTTTTTTTTTGTGAATTAGTAGATTTCCGTTTCTTCCTATGTACCACGAAACAGATTCCCTATTAGTACCATTGAGGGTGTCTGTTTTTCAGGTATAGTTAGGAGGAATCAGTAGCCTTCCAATTTTACAAACAAGAGAATCTCCCCATAAATTAAGTAAGGCAGTTAGTTAGGAAATAGTTGCACTCAAATGAGGCAAATGTTTTTGTTTTGTTTACAGTTGTGTTGCAAACCTTGTGATGTCGTTAACGGGGTATTAATTATTACATTTTGGGTATATTGGAGTGTTTTAATTAATTCCTCTAAAGTAGGCTATGTATAATATATGTCAGGAAACACGACCAAAGATTTGATATAATGGTGTCCTGTTGTTGGAATAGTTTGGAAGAATCAGCTGTTATAAAGATTCAACATCAACAACAACAACCACAACAACAACAACAACAACCACAACAACAACAACAACAACACTTTACTATACACTCGTACCCCGTAAACTCGATTTTTCAAGAAACACCCTGAACAAAATTTGGCGAACATGTTTGAAAATTGGTGGCTTCTGATTCCTCCTGACTAGGCCACGAAACAAGCTCCTTCCATATAGGTAGTGTTTAGTAGCCATATTTGAAGGACTCATTTACCTTCAATGTTTTTACTACATCACAGGGTCCTTAAGCAGAAATTTGTTTGTAGAGTTGACATACATACAGACATAGCTTATAGTCTTCCCAGATAGCCTGTATAATTTCCAAGTTAGCTTTTACGTAGCCTACTATAACATGGTGGGTGGGGAGGAACCTTCTTCATTGCTGTTCTTTCCCTCATTCCCTCATCCTAGTTTACTGGTTAGCATAACATTCACTACCAGCCCCGCCAGGACCAATGAGTCTGTTGCCGTTTGAAGTTCCTTTGTATTCCTCGTCCTTCTCCTCTTCTTCCTACTCCTTTTCCTCCCACCTCCTCTTCCTCCCTCCTCCTCTTCCTCCTCCTCCTCCTCCTCTTTGTTCCCTCCTCCTCGCCTTTGTGTGGTATTGAATTGGTTAATATTACAAGAAGGAGGGAGAGGAGGGGAGGTGGAGGAGGAGGAGAGGAGGAGGAGGAGTGAAGGAAGGAAGAAAGACGCTAAGCAAAGAAGGATGGAAGGGTACAAACAGGTGTATGAATGAATGTATGAATGAATGAAAGAATGAATGGGTGAACTTCTATCCATCTTTACCTTATTCATTCAGATAGATGGAAGGAATGAAATGAAAATATATACATAAATAGGAAATTCATCAATGAGTGAGTGAGTCAAGGAAGGAAAGAAGGAAGGAAGGACAGAAGTAAGGAAGGATGGAAGGAAGGACAGATGACACTACATAAAAACAATCTGGACTTTCTCACCAACTTAACATATCTCTATCTCTCTCTCTCTCTCTCTCTCTCTCTCTCTCTCTCTCTCTCTCTCTCTAACTTGCACTAACACTCCCACACATCACTCCAACACTCTGCCACACGCCACACTGCACGGCCGTTCATGCTTGTACTCAACATCACTCGTCTGGTCTCACACTAGTCTGTATTTTCACACACACACACCACTGCACACAACAACTCCAACATACGGAATCACTGGTTACCTCTCTCTCTCTCTCTCACACACTCTCTCTCTCTCTCTCTCTCTCTCTCTCTCTCTCTCTCTCTCTCATAAACATACGGAATCACAGGTTATCTTTCTCCCTCTCTCTCTCTCTCTCTCTCACAAACAAAGAGCAAAATATATCATAAGATTTAAAAAGTTTATATGGAATGATTAAGGAAACAAGATAATTTATTATATATGAGAGAGAGAGAGAGAGAGAGAGAGAGAGAGAGAGAGAGAGAGAGAGAGAGAGAGAGAGAGAGAGAGAGAGAGAGAGAGAGAGAGAGAGAGAGAGAGAGAGAGAGAGAGAGAGAATGTGAACGAATAGAACACATACATCATATAAAAACAAATTAACCCAGCTTCAATTACAGCATGAATAACAAATGAATGAATGAATGAATAACAAATATGAACAGTATGAATAATAAATATATATCTCAGAATAATTCGTGAGTTCTAATACAGTTTTACATCCTTTAGAAAGAAAGAGACACAAACAAATGCGTACAGAGGCGGAACAGTATTTTCTATAAACAGCCTCCTGGTATTAAAAGTCTATAATCCCCACCCATTCTTTAAAGTGAAGCGAGTAATTATTTAAAATATTACATGCAATCTTTCGTAGGTATAGTTCAAGGACCTTCATTCATTCATTCATTCTCTTTATTGTGTTTTAACGTTCCGGAAAAAAATATATGTATATGATTATTATATATTGTTCCAAAAATTTATATATATTGTTAGGTAGAAGCTTTTTGTTATTTCTTAACTATTAAGTGAAATGTTTTCACAAGACTAAACTGCCTGTTAGGAAGTTCTGAGATTGGGAACACTCGAATCAACTGACTTGAGTCTTCAAAATCTTATTATTATTATTTAGTATATATGTATTAGTATTGAATTTATATGTAAATTGGATTAGGTAAGAATATGTTATAAATTATTTTGTATATATATTATGTGTTACATGGGTGATATATAGAAAGCGATATATAAATTGGGTTATAAATTTACGTCATTTTCCCGCCAAAATTATGGCTTAGCAGGCTATATAAGGAGGGTAAAAGCCGGGTATAGACACTCTTAACTCAGTGAGTGTCTTGGCTGGTGTTGGGAGTGACGGACGGACAGTGTTGGGATCTACTTCGTCCAGACCTTTCTTACCATTCCAAGATAGAGTAACAGACCTGGAAAGGAGGTTCTTGTTGTGTTGGGCCCTAGTGAACCACCTTTCTATTTATTATATTGTGTAATTTTAAGGCTGTTTAGGAACGTAAGTTTTGGTTAGGAACTACTATTAAGTACAGGTGTGAAGTTTGTTGTTGTGGATCTTGTCCGTGTCAAGTTAGTTGACGGTTAGGTATTAGGTTAGGATGTTAAAATTAGGTTAGGATGTTAAACTTAGGTTAGGATGTTAAACTTAGGTTAGGATGTTATGTTAATGTTTAATTATGTATTTTGTGATCACTTATGTATTAACTTGTATTATTTAATTATAACTAAATGAAGACGTCAATTTAAGTTTTGATCTGACTTTCTCATTCCCCATTTAAAACCCTTCCCCTTTCTGTTATGTGGTAGAGGCCTAAAAAAAGTTGAGTTGAATACGTAACAATATAAATTTACATATATAATATTAGAACATAGCAAACACACACACAATCACACTATACACACACAAACACAAACAATCACATTATACACTCACACACACACACGCATCTTTGTTATAAAAAAAAAAAAAAAAAAAATCACACATTTCACACGCACACTCATGCACACACACACGTACAAGCACATACATACACACTCACATTAAGTCGCATACACACACACACACACACACACAAACATTTCCCGGCATTATATAATTAAACACACACCAGGACGTCATGTATACAATCACTAGTATTCATACATATGTACATACAGTTGCCTACATACACACACACACACACACACATACACACCTACACGCTCACACGGCTACTGTCATAATTACACAAATCAGTTCCATATTCAAGAATTAATATAAACTTAATGACATTTGGATGTGGATACGGATATGACATTTATTACTGTATACAGCCATGTGGAAATGTATGCGTTTATAACCGTGTATGTGTTGGGTATAGAGGGAGGTGTGTGTGTGTGTGTGTGTGTGTGTGTGTGTGTGTGTGTGTGTGTGTGTGTGTGTGTGTGTTATAAAAATAATATATGGTAAACTTACATATGCGTGCAGAGTGGTGTGAATGTGTGTATAATATTTCATGATTGTGTTGTATCAATCACTGCTTAATATATATATTTATATAGTTTTTGTTTAACAGTGTATATATATGTGTGTGTGAATGTAAAAGTATGTGTTTATTTTCATATTGGCGTAAGTATGTGTAATTTTCTATATTATGTGTACCAGGTATGTGTGTACGCATACATAGAGTGTGGTATGTTTGTGTACCATACGATTTGCGTAATTTGTATGTGTGGTGTATGGTATGAGTGTGTGTATATTGTGCGTATATAATATTTATATGCATCTGAATATATATATGTAATGAATGTGTGTGTGTGTGTGTGTGTGTGTGTGTGTGTGTGTGTGTGTACATATTTCCACGTTGATCTACGACTACTCTGAGAAAGTAAGATTTATTACCCTATCACCACACCTACTGATGGTGGTAGTGGTGGTGGTGGTGGTAGAGGTGATGGTAGTGGTGGTGGTGGTGGTGGTGGTAGAGGTGATGGTGGTGGTGGTGGTGGTGGTAGTGTTGGCAATGATGGTGGTATAGTTAAGGTTGGCAGCGACATCGTGCATGGCTTGGCAGTGTTGGAAGTGTTGGTAGTGGTGATGTTAGCAGAGGAGAGTTTAACAAAGAAAATAAAAAAAAACAGTTACTCTAATGTTTACACACAAAATGTTTACCTCATAGTCCAAGTGGAGAGCGTTCGTAGAATTTCCTTCAAGATTGTTTACAGTTAAATATCTCTGCGGGTCTTTTTGCAGTGCTGTGCTGATTGCTAATGTTTACGGTGGGGGATTAGCAACGGTGGGATGTTTATAGCCACGTTCACTGACGTAGGAATGTCACTGAGGAACGATTACGTCTCATGCAATGAATGAAGAGTTTTTAGGTATACGGTATATAGTATAAGTATACGGTATAAATTATAATATATATTCTTTTCACAGGGCAACTCCAGATGATAATATTATTCACAAAGTTGCCAATATTTGCCTGTGCACTGGTTATCTATTAATATATCTATCTATCTATTTTTTTTAATCTATCTGACTCATTCAATTTGTCTGTCCATCTACTTCCCCACTCGTACTATTCTATCTATTCAACTAACAATCCTTCCATGTCACTAATCTACAACACCAAAAATCCTAAACAAAAACATATGCCTGACACCTCGACTAGGGAGCTGATTTAAAATGCATCAACCGTATTATTTCCTCTACATGGACTGCTATTTTTAGACTGTTTATGGCTGGGTGAACTACGTGGGACCGACGCCGGTTACCTTCATACATAATACAACATAATATCGTACATTATAATAGACTGCAAGGTTATTGTGCTTATCATAACTTTCCATGTTACTGTTTTTGCTTATATACATTGCAACTATACATCATTTTTCAATAATGTATAATTATGACAACTATACTTAATTGAAACTACTCACATTTGCAACTAATTATATTGACACCTATGTATATTTCTGTATAATTCTACGTACTCTACAACATTATGCAAACAACAACTATGTCTATTGCAACAATATAATGTGGTAAAGGTGAAAGTGCCATATGGGATTCGGTGGATATTAAGGATAAAACCATAATTTATTTTACCACACATGCAAGATGAGGATAAACTAAACTACAGTCACCGTGATCATGTATTCCAACATTAATTATCAAGCGTTAGGTTTGTGTGAGTAGACAAGCAGACTTATTAGCCCATGTAACAGACGATGACGAACGATAGCTGGTACGATACGATTCCATAGACATAATATTAAGGGGGGAAACACTGTTGGTAAATCTGGAGCAAATAATTCCTCCAAACTAATCCAAGCAACAGAACACCATTATTTTTTTTTTCATTTGGTCGTGTTTCCTGGCATACTTTAGAGGAAACAAGGCGCTCTAATTTACCAAAAGTGAATTACCCCCTTAACAACAATGAGCCATAAATACCAAGTGTATCGTTATCACTTAACTTAACTTTTAACTTAACTTTTAACTTAACTTTTAACTTAACCTAACCTAACCTAATACTGTACGCAAGAAACACTAAAATATTATCCATGTGCAATTTTGGTGATCAGTGACGTCTTCTGTTTGCCGGTATCATGATTAATTTACAGACAATATTAATCACTTATGAAGAATCACTTATGAAGAGAGAAATCACGAGTCTAATGAACCTCGAGCACGACAGATGGACATTAATCGAACTCAATTAAAGGGGTACGTACTAGACCGTCTGTGAACCGGAGACTACTAATTTCTTCAAAGTATGCCCATAAAACAGCCCCCTGACTCGGTATACCATAATAGTGTGTGTTTCGTAGCATAGGTTGGAGGAGTCGGTAACTTCTAATATTCCGATAATGAATTCTCACCTCAAAGGGACCAAAGGGAATGGAAGATCAAGGAAAACCTATAAATATGATCTCTCATTAATCTACTCTCTCTCTCTCTCTGAAGTCGAGTCCTTTTCATTTGTATGTATAACTCATCAAGCCCCTTACAGCCGAGGTCAATAGTTCTTCCCTTCTTATTCCCTACGAACTTCGAACTTATGAAAGAAATCTCTAATTAATCTTTGCCAAAACTATTCATTTATTTAATGGGATACCGGTAGTATAGTGTTGGTAAATCTGGAGCACCAGCTGATTCCTTCAAATTATTCCAGACAGCAGGACACCATTATTTTTGTTAACCCGAACCTGTTTCCTGGCATACTTTGGAGGAATCAAGGCATTCCAATGTACCAAATGTATAATATATACTATCCCCTTTAATAATACAAAACTCAAGGGAAAAAAGTTACCTCTTATGATTGCAAGGTATTCCAAGATTGATTCATGTGGAAAATAAAGAACACACCAAAATAATTGCTGTAATAGAGAAGTCACCTCATGCCTCGATGCTAATACCTGTGTCATTGTATCACGGGGTTTGGTACAGGGTTTAAAAGTGGTTGGTAAAAAGTACTGGTCGATTCCGTACCGTAGCATGCAGTTACCGAGCCTCCACAACAACAACAACAACAACAACAACAACAACAACAACAACAACAACAACAACAACAACAACAACAACAACAACAACAACAACAAACACAACAACAACAACAACGACGCCTCGGGTGATGTGTAGTGTGCATTCATGTACCGGTATGTATGTATGTAAGTCGCCTGCCCACCACAACAACAGAAGAACGCCTGAGGTTATGTATGTATGTATGTATGTATGTATAAAATATTATGTATGTATGTATGTATGCATATAAAGGACTACTATGCGAGGGTGGACAGTAAACTAGTCATGCACTACAGTAGTCCCCCTCGTCCACCACAACACAACACAACACAACACAACACAACACAAGAACGCCGGGGGGTAACCTGGAATAAAAACAATAATTAATTGAATGCTGGCTGCGAAAAACATCCTGGAATGTTATGAGGATATTGTTGTTGTTGTTGTTGTTAGTAGGAATGCCTGTCTGTGAGTATGTATGTCTATTTACGTATGCATGTCCTGTCTGTATGTCTATTTATGTGTGCATCTATTGTATGTATGTATGTGTATGTTCGTTTGTTTGTTAGTGGGAATACCTGTCTGTGTGTCTATTGGGATATCTCTTTATTTGTATGGCATTTATGTCTAATTGTGTGTTTGTTTGTTTTTGTCGGTATGTTTGCTTTTTTTGTTCGCTTATACTACTTTCTATTTGCTTTTCTGTTTACCTATCTATCCGTCACCTGTCTGTCTATCTCTGTGTCTATGTTTGTATCTTCTGTTTGTCTATATATCTGCTTGTATATATGAATATGTTTGTTTGTTTGTTTGCGTCTGCCTTTTTTTTTATATATCTATTTATGTACGAGTTTCTGTCAATCTGTAAACAATAAAACGCCCTACAGTACAACGTTCAATATAAAGAAACATAGCCAACCAAATCCCATCCAACTGACACTTAAAGAAAACCCAACCCAATCCAGTCCAAACAAAACAAACACTTAACCCCAACCCAACCCAACCCACCTTTCCCTCCACCTAACACATCCAACCCAACTCAACCAACCTTTCCCTCCACCTACTACTGTAACATATCCAACCACGTTCATCTCATCCCAACCCAACCCAACCCAACTTTCCCTCCACCTAACACATACAACCCAATTCAACCCAATCCAACCCACCCCAACTCTCCTTCCACCAAACACATCCATCCAACCAAAACCCTCCTTTCCCTCCACCTAACACATTCAACCCAATCCAACCCACCCCACCTCTCCTTCCACCTACCACATCCAACCCAATCCAATTCAGCCCAACCCGGCCCATGGAAGGTGTGGACTAAGAATACACCTTTATTATATTTTCACTTACGCTCGCCTAAAAAAAAAAATATATAAGTTGCACCCCTGTTTCTTAATATATATGCTAAGTCAACCGTGTATGAGTTTTCTTTCTCTCACTGCACTCTTTCCGTCTCCCTGTCTCCCTGTCTCTATTTCCGTCTCCCTGTCTCTATCTCTGTCTCCCTGTTTCTATCTCTGTCTCCCTGTCTGTCTCTTTCCATCTCTCTTTCTGTCTTTCTCTGTCTGCGTCTTTCATCTCTTTCTCTCTATTTATCTACTTATCTATCTATTTTTCTATGTGCATATTAATCTGTCTATAAAACTATGCCCTTCTCTATTATAACTTCCTTAATTGCCTTCTCTATTTCTCTTACAACCTCGACTTGTTTCTCTTTTATTGATATATCTCTTTCTAGACCCATTCTGATATTCGTGGATGTCCTTAAATTTAACCAAAGAATAACTTGGGGAACGAATGACACCGTAATTTGTTTGACCACAGACAGGTGTGTGTGTGTGTGTGTGTGTGTGTGTGTGTGTGTGTGTGTGTGTGTGATACCGGATGAAGTCATGAGAGAAAATGTTAATTAGTGAACCAGGGACGAAACATTGTACAGTAAGCCTCCTCAAGATATTTTTTCCGTGCCATGTGGGTGTTTTTCTTACAAGAGCGAGTGTGTGTGTGTGTGTATGTGTGTGTGTGTGTGTGTGTGTATGTGTGTGTGTGTGTGTGTGTGTTTGGAGTGTTCAGTGTCCAAGGGTGTCTGTTTACATTTCGAAACGACCAATGATCGACCTAACTACTTTCAACGTTATAATGAAGTCAGTGTTTTGTTTACTTTTGACCTCAAACTGTAAGCTGACTCAATAATTACATTGAACGGTATGGCAGACAAGAGGAATTTTAGTGTTGTCTTAAAAATTGTCTGGCGTTAGTCTAAACATACCGTATGACCTAGGAGATACGCTGAATGCCTTTAACTTATAGCCGCTAATAATGCTGCCCTCCGATGATAAAACAGAAAAAAAGTATGTTTCTGATAAAGTTAAAACCAAGCATGGAGTTCAAAATGTACTGTGTTATTTATATCCAGTCGTCTGGCATAGGATAAGCCTTAATGTTAACCCTTTCCCAACCGAGTGACTCACCCATGCGTCAAATCAGCCCTTTCGCAGAGCCACAAGTAATAACAGTTTTACTTCCCAATGAGACGCATTAGGAAAAGTACTCAACCGAACAATGTCCATTCTCTCATTCTCACAGAGGGGCTGGGGGGGGGGGAGGGGGAGAGGGGGGGGTTAGGAACTATTGGACGTGACTGTAGGCTCCAAGTGACCATATCCAAAAACTCAGATGATGACAGTGATTGACAAGATGACTCCAGAAACCTTAACGAGGTAGTATACTTTTTGTACATTGGAGTGTCTTGATTCCTCCAAAGTATACCAGAAAACAGGACCAGATTAACACAAATAACGGTGGCCTGTTGCTTGGAATAGTTTGGAGGAATCAGTTGTTCCAGATTTACCAACACTATACTCTCCCCTTAAGGACCCTGTGATCGTGTATGAAAATTGGATGCTTCTGATTCCTCCTGACTATGCCACGAAACAACACAGGGTCCCTTAAAGCTCTTTCTAAAATGGAGAGCAACTGATTCCTCCAAACCACACAACATGACCCTGTGACATCCTCAACATTACCAATAAGGGACTTTGCTTCGAGACACATTTTTGGAAGCCTCTCTATCATTCCAATTCCACTCATGCTCAGTATTAATTGGAAATCCTCACTGCCTGAATCTCTATGTCATTCGTAGTAAATCCAGGGAATATAAGTAACAAACAACGATAACTTACACTATTCACCAGAAACTATTACCGGTAACTTATACTATTCACCAGAAACTATTAACTTAACCTATTCACCAGAAACAAATTAACTTAAACTATTCACCAGAAACAAATTAACTTAAACTTTTCCCAAAAAACTATTAACTTAAACTATTCACCAAACATTATTTACAAAAAAAAAAAAAAAAATTATACACAGTTGCCAATGTCTTCTGTGATAGTTATCATAGTTCTGTTGGCATAGGTAGTTAGTTAGTTAGTTAGTTAGTTAGTTAGTTGTTGTGTCCAAGGAATAGTAATGCATCAATGTAATTAAAGTGTGAATAATTGACTATATCGTTCCAGAGGTATTTTTCTCTTCATCTATATTCATGCGTTCAATAATATTCCCCATGAATCTGTAACTGTGTCGTAAATTTGCTGAGGGGTTTGTGGTGGTGGTAGTTATATAGGTGGAGGTGGTGGTAGTTATAGAGGTGGTGGTGGTTGTGATGGTGATAGTGGTTGTTGTTATATAGGTAGAGATGGTGGTTGTTGTATTGGTGGTGGTGGTAGTGTTAGTGATAGTGGTTGTTGTATTGGTGGTGGTGGTGGTAGGAGTGATAGTTGTGGGTGTGGGGGTAGCTTTGATGTTGATGGTAGTTATGGTGGTAGTAGTTGTAGATGTGGTAGTGTTGGTGGTGGTGGTGGTGAGAAGATTGTATTAGAGATGGGAATGAAAGTGATAGCGAGGGAGACACGATATGTTTTAAGAGAGGTGTGAAGAAGAAGAGATAAAAATAGGAGTACGGTAATAGTAAATGAGAAAGATAAATTAAACGCAAAATTTGACTATGAATAGGAGTGAGGACGATGCACAAAGATAGGGAGAAAGAAAAAAATAATACAGAACGAAAAAATGAGAGAAAGAGAGAAAAAGAAAGAAAGAGGAAAGGAGCACGGGAGAGAATGTCTTATTTTATTCTCATGTCTTAATTAAGCGCACACAAACCACTATAAATACTGACTCTCTCTCTCTCTCTCTCTCTCTCTCTCTCTCTCTCTCTCTCTCTCTCTCTCTCTCTCTCACTGTGCCCCGGAATCCGAAATTTTCACTCCCTCCCTCTATTTTTTCGGACTCATTTTTGCGTAGAGAAGCGCCACCACCTCAACACAATTTCCTCCGTTTTCTGACCGGTTAATAATTCCAGACTACTGCCGCGTTTTATTTTCTTTGCTACTTCCCGACCCACACGCATTCCAAGTCTCTCTCTCTCTCTCTCTCTCTCTCTCTCTCTCTCTCTCTCTCTCTCTAGGGGGTTTCTGAATCCGACAAAATACATGACTGTGTTCTTCCATCGGGGACCTGCTGGTGCAAAAGAGGAATTGAGTGTGTTATATTCATGGTCAATTTTTAAGCTTTCTCGTCGTGTTTGTGAGAAATAAATAAATAAATAAATATTAGTGTACAGTGGATGGTAAGTTTATCTCTTTCATCCTGTTTTCACTCAACTTGGTGTTTTTTTTTAGATTATAATTATACCTCATATTATTTTTGGCCTCTATTTTTTCATTCAACATATGTTGTGCTCCATATATAATTCAACAGTATAATATTATGATCCAAGGATGATGTTGGGTCGTCGTCTCAGTCGGTTCGAATCCTGAGTGACGAACCTGAGAGCGGTAATTGGACCGATATACCGCGAATCGATAGCGTTTTTATATTTTTATTTTTTCTCTCTTTCGGTGGGTTTTTCAAAAAAGTCTCAAGCATAAAGAGAAAATTTCTTTTCACTTCAACTCATCTATTCTCGGGAACGAATCGACTTTCCCAGAGAGAAATTAACTGCTTTTGTTGGCCATTAAATGCTTCAGTTTTAAGGACGGGGTGGTCGCAGAAACTTTCCTCTTTTCTTTTACGTTTTATACAGTTACACTTTGTGGTTATTTGCCTTGCTATAGAGTTCTGCCTATAGAGATCTTTCGGTAGAGATCTGCCTTACTTTCCTACCTGACTAACGGCGTGACTAGCTGACTAACACATTACTAGACTAAATAATTCATTGATATTATTAACTAAGGAATCTTCAACCTAATTTCACGTTTAGATATCTTAAATAATCATTGACTGACCATCTAACTGCACAACTAATCAAAGACACAAATAGACACACATACAATTGCTTATAATGTCAGCGTTACACATTAATTGCTGGTGTTTGCATAAGGTGACAACTCCATAACAGTACCCTCACCTTATCATGTTATAATATGTCAATGAATGCTATCATAAAGAGTCATATGTTTACTGATCAATCATAAAGAGACATAGGTTTACAGATCAATCACAGTGTCTTTATTACCTCACGTATCGAGTTATTGGAAATTCATCCGTGATAAAATAACAAAAATTAACATTATGAGAGTTGTCACAGTTTTGCAACCCCTCAATTTGTGTAATGCTTTCATTGCAGCAAATTTGGAATCACAATCCATAATATCCAACCCTGCACACTGGTTGTATGAAGTTGTTATCGTAAGCTATCTTTTCTGTATGATGAAAGACTGTAAACAACAACTAAATATACAAGTATAAGTATATAATTTTTTATGCACACAAACATAACCTAATTTACGTGCATATAATATAATGGAAGCAAGAGTTAACACATATTGTACCATCACAGTTAAGGGCCTTCTTCAAAATTTAATAGGATTATAAACGAGCTAAGAATAATTTCCCATAGTGATTTCCAGCATCGCACCTCGAGGGTTTTCAGAAATGTGTACTGGAAACAATAACTGGAAACTCTGACAAGGCTTGGATGCAAAAGTACGATTCACAACTGTACAGAATCTCAGGTGCAGCCTATATATATATGTGTGTGTGTGTGTGTGTGTGTGTGTGTAGCAAGCAGTTTGTCTATATACGACAAGTGTAAATATGGAGAGATGTGTATAACAGTTGCAGAGAGCTATATCATACTGGAAGGGTAAGGCAGGAGAATAAACAAGGAGAGATGAAAAGAGTAAACAGGAGGGAGAGAGGAAGAGGAGAAGGAGGTGAGGAGAAGCAGGAGGAGGAGGAGGAGAAAATATAAAAAGACGAATATGGAAGGAGCGTAGAGAATGATGGCAAACAGAAAATGAGAGAGGTGAATGTAAATGACGAGAAAAGGGAAGGAAATAGAAGAGGAAGAGAAACATGTAATCGGATGAAGGGAAAGAAGACAAAGAAAGGGGAGGGGAAGGAGAAGTGAGGAGGAGTTACAAGTTGGAGAAGGAGAATGAAGGAGGAGGATGAGAGGGAGAAGATCAAGAAGAAGGAGAAGGAGGAGGAGGAGAAGGAGGAGGAGGAGGAGGAGAAGTAGAAGGAGGAGGTAGAAGAAGACGAACAGGAAGCATGTGACTGAGAAAGGAAGGAGGGGAGGATGAAAGGAAGTGAAGGAGGAAGGAAGGAAGGAAGGTATGAGAAAGAGAAAGACAATATGTGAGACAGAGAGGTATAAGAGAGACTCAAGAGGTAGAGATAGACGAAGATAAACAGAAGAGAGAGAGAGAGAGAGAGAGAGAGAGAGAGAGAGAGAGAGAGAGAGAGAGAGAGAGAGAGAGAGAGAGAGAGAGAGAGAGAGAGAGACAGACAGACACAGACGATAAACAGAAGGAAGGAAGGAAGGAAGGAAGGAAGAGAGAGAGAGAGAGAGAGAGAGAGAGAGAGAGAGAGAGAGAGAGAGAGAGAGAGAGAGAGAGAGAGAGAGAGAGAAACGGTGGTGTTGACAGATATAGAAGAACAGAGAGTGAGTGAGAGAAAGCGAAAGAAATGAAGAGAGGGAAGATATTGAATTGCATGGGAATGACAGGTAAGGAAGGGGTGAAAGAAGGGAAGTGTGTACGAGTGAACGAGACAGGATTAAAAATGAGTGAGTGAGTGAGTGAGTGAGTGAGTAAGGATTAACAAACAGCGTGATGAGTGAGTGACAGTGAGTGTAGAGTAAGTAAGTGAGTATGAAGGGAGAGTGAGACTGAGTGTGAGTGAGTGAGTGAATGGAAAAGTGAGTGAGTGAGTGAATGACTGATTGACTGAATGATAGAGGGTGTGGGAGGTAAATATAGGATAGTGGTATAGATGAGAGAGAGAGAGAGAGAGAGAGAGAGAGAGAGAGAGAGAGAGAGAGAGAGAGAGAGAGAAAATACAGCAATGGAGACTAAGACGAGAGCTGAAGGAACAGGGGAGAGACGAAGGAAGGAGCAGAGAGAGAGAGAGAATAGATAGATAATAGAGAGAGAATAGAGAGTGAATAGAGAGAGAATAGAGAGAGAATAGAGAATAGAGAGAGAATAGAGAGAGAGAAAGAGAGAGAGAAAGAGAGAGAAAAGAGAGAGAGAGAGAGAGAAGAGAGAGGTAGGGAGAGGTTAATCATAGTAAACACTCAACAGACAGTCCAATATATCTCCCTCTACCCTCACCAGAAAACTCTAAGGCACCCGAGTCATGCAAGCAAGCAAGTAAGCATTGAGGGGTCCACAACAGTGCTTTACCTTTCATGTCTGGAGTACCGTATAGTGATTGTACATAAAATGAAGGAAGGGGACCTCGCCAGATTATGTTTGACTTAGAACTGATAGCGTATATGGAAAGCTAGAGTGACAGAATAATATCCAAAAACAGATAAAAACAAAAGCTGACTGAGGTATACCCATGAATGATAAGTTTGGGATCAGAAGGAACACAGGAATATGCTGGGGTATATTGAGATCAGACAGGGATAAGTAGTTAATGTAAGGAAAGCACGGTCATCCGATAGTAGATTAAATCACTGCTTCTACTGTTGTTGATGGTGATGATCGTAGTAATGACAGGGTAAACTTTATTTGAGCAGATCTTACTCGACAAACATTTGACACGAACGACAATATCTCGGGATCATAGTAGTTGTACTAATTACTGCCACGTTAATCGGATCCCACCTGCAGAGATACCTGGTTAAGTAACCGTGCAGTACGCAGTACAAAGCCCATTATATAGGGTCGAGTCACACACACACTCGCGGACACAAATACTGTACACACCTACCACACACCAACACACTACCACACCTGCATCACAACACTTGCAGTACCACCACCACACACATGCACCAACACCACACACATATCAACCCAAACCGACAGTATTGTTTGGTGGCAGCGAAAACAATAGTCTAGTTCCAATGACTGAGTGGACCTGGAGGGGGACACTGAAGGGGACCTGACGGGAGTTTTGAGGGTTACCTGTAGTGGTATTGGAGTGTGACGTAGATTGGAACATGGAGAGAATTTTGGAGGGAGACATTGAGGGGGACTTGACGAGAATTTGTAGGGGAATCTGAAGTCTTATTGAAAAAGATATACGTTGAGTGTAAGACCTGTGAGAATACGAGAGAATGATCTGGGGAAACGTTGAAGGTAACTTAAGAGAGAATGTTGATTAGGACATGGAAACAAACTTGAGGGGACGTTTAGGGTATATTGCAGAAGACGTTAAGTGGAACCCGAGAATGATACAACCCGGTAATTGGGGAAGTGGAATGTTGAGGGAGACATGGAGGTAACATTACGGAAATCTGGGGAGATGGTGAGGGGGAATGGAGCTGGAGCTGGAGGTGGAGGCAGGCATGAGTGGGAAGTTTAGGGAGACTGGATTGGGGGGTTAAGGGGGAATGGAATTAAAGGTAGAGGCATACTTGAGTGGGACATTGAGAGGAACCAGGGAAAGAGGCTGATTTGGACCTGGAGGAGACACTGGGGAAGACATAAAGGAAACCTTGGAAAGGAAGGTAAGGAAGGTAAATAGAGAGAGAGAGAGAGAGAGCTAGAGTTGGACCTGAAGTGGGAGGCTAAAGAATACCTGGGGGAGACTGTTGATTAAGACATGGGATGAAACTGAGGAAACTTGAATTGCAACTTAGAAAAAGACCCACATACCTACCTATTTATCTCTCTTTCACAGTTTTCTTCTTCCTCTTCCTGTTCCCACCCTCATTCTTCCTTCCTCTTTACTCCTCCTCTCCCGCCTCTAGTATTTTCTCCCTCGCTCGCTGCCAACTTTACTCTCTTCCCCTGCTCTCTTACCTACCTTTCACCCTATCTAAATCCCCCTCATTCTCTCCCCCCTCTCTAAATTTTTCTCCACCACTTTAACCTCCCTGCCTCAATACTATTTTCCTCATCATCTAAGCACACTCCTCAGGCTCGTTCCTAACCCTATTTCCTTCCTCTCCCTCCAACCATCACTACTACAGACCTACCCAACCTACATCCTATACTTCCCTCCTTCCCTTACATCAATCAACCTTCCCACACTCACCCTAGTTCCCTCCCTCTCTCCTACCCCCATTCTACATTCCTCCCTCCCTTAATTCGTCCCTACCACAAGCCCTCCCATCCCTCCATCCTTGTTTTTTCCCTCCATTCCTTCCAGCTTTCCAATATTCCTCCCTCCCTCCCTCCCTCCCTCTTGTTTTCTTTCCTCCTTCCCTCCTTCCAACTTCAACTTTCCAGTATTCCTCTCTCCCTCCACCCATGTTTCCTTCCCTCCTTTCCTTCCAACTTTCCAATATTGCTCCGTCCCTCCCTCCCTCCCCCTCGTTTCCTTCCTTCCCTCCAACTTCCCTCCCTCCCTCCCTCTCTGCTTCGCCACTATTCCTCCATGCCTGCCTCCCTGCGTCCACCATTAAAGCTCATATTAATTAGGAAACATTTTACGAGGTGACTAATATAACAGGCTATGCAAAGTGGTGGTTCTTTTTGTCCCTAATATGTTGTGTGGCTTAACTGCTGCCGTTGAGAGAGAGAGAGAGAGAGAGAGAGAGAGAGAGAGAGAGAGAGAGAGAGAGAGAGAGAGAGAGAGAGAGAGAGAGAGAGAGACGCACACACACAGAGCTAGGCTGAAAGAGAAAAAAGAGAAGAGGAGGAAGAGAAAGAAGAGGAGGAAGGGAAGGACGGAGGGAGTTTGGGGGAAAAGACGAAAAGTGGGGAGGGATTTACTTCAAGATAAACAAACAAACAAACCAACACCAACAGCTGGACACACACACACACACACACACACACACATTTTGGGTTGGCGAGAGGGGCTGCCGGATTTTGAGATGTGCCAATATAATATAATGGTGCTTGCATACGTCAAGTTAAGGGGAGGGTATAGTTTGGATATTTTTGGAGATAATGATTCCTCCAAACTCTAACCAGCAACAGGGCACCATTAGTTCTGTTCCATCTGGTCCTGTTTCCTGGCATATTTTAGGGGAATCAAGTCACTCCAATGTACCAAAAGTATACTCTCTCCTTAAATGCCTGTACTTGGCTTGAAGGACCAGATACAACCTCTGATGTATAGTGGACAGATTTGTGTGTGTGTGTGTGTGTGTGTGTGTGTGTGTGTGTCCAGCTGCACGGACTGTATTGCACTTGTACATGCAATATTCATCACGTATGTACTGTTGCGAATAATAGTTGGGAATAATAGTGTTATTTTTACCCTTTTCCCGATGTCATTGCGAATCCTAATGAGAAAACAATTTAGATAAACATAAAAGGCTCAGACGATATAATATACAAATTCCCTTCAGAGGTTAGAGGTTTGTAGTGTGGAGGAAAAAACGAGATGTTACTGTTATCAAATGTGTCTTAAATTACATGGAAACATTCGGAAACATTTACACATTTGTAGGAAACATTGACACACACATGGCTGCTTCCCTAAATATGGATGGATTGTTTCGTTTAGTTCCTGTAAAATCAATCCACATAAATAAACCTTAATTCGTAAAAGTATTATTAATGAATCAAGTGTTTATCCAATACAGTATGTCAGTAGTAACCATAATTCAGTCCACAGAGGTTAACAGAAACTAAATTAAGCCCACAGAGGGGATTAAAACCCAAATATAGCCCATAAAGGGAGATAGTAACCCAATTTAGCCCCACAGAGGGAACGAGTAGAGTCAGCACGTTCAGCTTCCAACCACGGGGAAGTTGTTGCAATAACTGGCTACCTCAGATTCTTGGCTGGAATATCTATGAACAAGGGAGGCTTCACGCATCATTTTTTTTTTTTTTTTTTTTTTTTTTTTTTTTAAGTATATTAACAGTAGAAAATTACAATTCGCTTCATTTTTACTTGCATTGAATGCATCCTGAAAATATACTCCCTAAATATTTATTTTATTAATCGTAATTTATTTCAAACATCAATGGGCTATAAAATGAGTTTATATAAAAGTGAATCATGCCTGTTTACTGCTTATATGTATTATTTCAACAACAATAATTGTGCTATGATCTATATAAAATTACCTGAAGCCACACTATTCATGCAACCGCCGTAAAATTAATTTTATATTCATATAATTATAAAGTTACTTACCTCGCTGTTATTCTATCCATTAATTATACACTCTTATATACATTAAACTTAACTATTTTCTTATCTATCATTAATTTAATTTTGAGATAGTTATTATTATATATACTGTCAATAGTGTAGTTTGTTTTAAGCAGTATTGAGCATAGTGTACCTTGTGTCCATACAGTTCCATTCGTCGTTATCAATGAGAACTTTCCGGACCAATCCAACTTGGCCATACAACAACCCCAATCCTCACTGGGAAATGAACTGTACAATGGGACGAAGCCACATGTTGACCGTACACAATACCCGTCACGTGGAATGACGAATTGACCATTTTATTTGCCAAGGTCCAGTTTATTTATTTTTGTGGTTGGAATCGATCTCGAACTCCACCAGCAAAACGAGTCGTGCTGAGGTTTATCCATCCCACGCTGAACACACCCACCATGCAGACCTGTACACTTGTGGATAATAGTGCCGTACTGTACGTCCTATCAAATTAACTGTACCAGGCTGAATGAGATATATCAGTTCCGAAGCTTCTGATAAAAGTTAGACGATAGCAGAGTGGATAGTCGCCGATCCTAACGAAAGGCATTGCGAGGCTTGAAAAGAATCCAAGAACGGACTACCAAGCTGATCCCATCCATCAGACACATGGAATAACAGAGAAGGATACAGTCACTGGGAAGCTTTTAATAATAAGAGACAAAACACTTGCGTGGTGGACAGATGACTGAGGTTTACAGAATATTGGTGCTTTTTAGCTTAATGAAATAAATACTAACACGACTAGTAGGAGCCATGGGTGGAAGCTGCATGGATCTAAAACGTTTCTGCTATAATACATTTGGGAATTTCATCCTATACAATATCTGCGATGCCTGGAATCAAATAGGCAACCAACAGAAGCACTTGACATTTTCCTCGATAGTGCAGTTTGTCTCGGTTAGAAAAAAAAAAAACTTGGTTCACCCTAAACTTCGTGGTGAAGGTTTCTTTATTTCCTACGAATCCCATCCATTTTTTTTCATCCAGCCTTTTTTCTCCGAGTGGGGTGGATTTTCATTTTCATTTTAATTTTCATGTTGGGGGAAGCCTGATTTCTGCTCTTAATTTTCTCTCGCTATTAATATATCAACACCTCACTTTATTCATGGTACTTCCTTACAGTGACCTCATTAGGGGTATACACTCACAACTACAAACCTTGACCAATGAAGTTCTGCTTTGACCGACGTGGTAGGATAAAGACTTATTACATGTCAACGGGGTTCGATTCCCTGCGGGTACCCACGTGAATTTGTTACATCATTGGTATGGATCATTTGCCCTATTGGAAAGTCACTTGTTCTTGTGTCACACTGTCTGTGTCTCTGTTTCTCTCTTTCCTCTACTCATGTTTCCTCTTTCCCTATTCCCTTCATTTACTTTCATCCTTCCCTCCTCCCTTCCTTCCTCTCTATCTGTCAGGCTCCCCCTCTTCCTACTCCCCTTTCTGTCTCTCCTCTCAGCATAATAGCGGCTAAGCTTCAAATCCGCTACAGTTCAGTAAATCCGTCACATGAGCTAAGCCGATAAGTGGGCTGTTGTGATTGGTCGTGTGGTACTAGTGTTTTCATGCGTCACAACCTTTTTCACCCTTGTCATTGGCTGGTCGTGTCATGACGTCATCGCTTCATCAAAAATCATCCTCGTCAATGGCTAGAGGTGTCATGACGTCATAGGCTCATCTGTTGTCCACGCTCCATCCCACTGAGCAGGAAACGTACATGTTTAAGGAAAAGACAATATCTGTACACAGTTTTTATGTGGTGCAGTCAGTCTCGTATTCCCTACAGTACAGATTACCTACCAACTCGTTTTAAGCTGATATGTAGGTCGCCGCTCATCTGGTTCACAATTAGTTACACAATGGTTTGTTCATTTCGTTTCACATACAACTGTTGAAGATAATGGAGTCTACCCTTATGCACTTTTGCCAATATTCAAAACAGGTGCAAGTAAATTATTATTCTACGCAGCACATGCACAAACCGCTTACACACACAACCTTGTACCCGGTGACGAATACAAAAAGTTAATCTTGAGAATGGTGCTGTATTGGGCATTTGTCCACTTGACTAATGTGGTGTAATATTATTGTCTGCAATAGACGGAGCCAATCACGGTCTTCTTTTATAAGGTTATGTGTAGCAGCAGTCAAGAATTTCAAGCAATTTCTGAAGTATTTTAGGGTAGGTGGCTGAGTGGTTAGTTTTCTGGACTCATAACCTACAGGTCTGGAGATCGAATCCTCCCAGCTGAGGGGCTGAGAATATTTTCTCTTTAGAATCGAACTTCAGGCATTAAATCTATGGCCACCGAACGTCGTAAAGCACCCTCGTTGGTACCATAACAGCTGTAGTATTTAGGAATTACTCTCACTTCCCTCCCTCTGTGGCTGAGTACCAGTTAGGAAATCGTGACGTGTGTACATGTGAGTAGTAGTTGACCTGAGCCATGATAACGGGCTTGATGAAGCCTATGACCAATGTCGGAACATTAAAAAAAATTGAGGTTAAAAAATACGCCACTTGCAATGATGTGTACCTTAGATATGTTGTGAGTGTAATGCATCTTTATCATCGTTTAGCAGAGTTCATTTTAGCCATAAAGAAAAGTGGCCCTACACCTCATACGTAAATAAAAAATAGAAGAACGGTATATCTATATATTTTACTAACTCATATTATTAACGTATGCTGAAAGTTAAGATTTGACGGAAAGGTGAAACTTACAACACTTGGTGGTGAGTGACATGGGAGAGGGGACAAGAATATCAATAGAAGTGACAGTTCACGAGTTTTCGATCACTACAGGTGGCGGCCACGACCCTCACCCTTACTCATTCATGAAAACAATTTGAAAACCTGTCATCACTTCTTGGGGTGACCAATTGTGCAGACTCTATCAACTTTGAACTCAGTCAGTGTGAAAACAGTGACCTAGAACCACATGAGTGAGTAGTCCGTCTCTTGGAGTACTGTACGAGGGGAGAGAACGGGGAGGTGAAGGGATTGGAGAAGGGAATGAAGAAGGGGAGAGACTATTGGAAATATAGGAAGTGGAGAGGAGGGGTGATAGAAAGGGACTTTAAAATCAGTGGTATGCATTATGTACGGTTCAAAATCGTCGATAGTTACGGCATCTGGAATTTTCTGTAACTGTACACAGGCAGGAAGGAATGTAGAAAGACAATCAGAAAATGCAGCTGGGAAGGCAGTAAAAGTAAGAAAGAGGACATCCCGCCAGGAGGGTCGGTGGATAAGAAGGTAGGCAAGCAGGCAGGCAGGCAAGCAAGGGTGAGTAAAAAAGCAAGCAGGAAGGAAAGCCATAACAGGGAAGGTAAGCAGGAAGGCAGGTCAAAACAGAAAAGATAGACAGGAAGGAAGATTGGTAGGCAGGCATTCATGTAGACAGGAAGGTAGGCAGGCAGGCATATAGACAGGCAGGCAAACTGAGCAGAATGAAAGGCAGGTAGGCAGACTGAGCAGGAAGAAAGATAGGTAGGCAGGATGGAAGGAAGGAAGGAAGGCAGGCAGTATGGAGTCAGGTATGCTAAAATTTGTGACAAACTTTTTTTTTACAAGATATTAGCATACGTCCCCCACTCACTCCCTCACAACTCTCTTTTTTCACTTTCTCTTTTGTTCGTGTTCTTTCATTTCCTTCCACCCACCTTATCACTCATTTTTCTTTTTCCATTTTTTCACTACAATTTAATTAATATTTCAAAGCAGGGTGGTATCATCTTGCACAACGTGAGGTCTCCCTGGAACACATACAGAGAATCCCATTGTCTGACACTTCTTTCTGCTGTTTTGTTCTTGTATCCCCTGAAGAATGGGGAGATTTTCTTCCATGATATTAATTTTCATATAGACTTGATATAGTTCAATTATAGTCTAAATAATAGCTAAATAGTTAGAAAATCTCGTAAGAAGAAAACTCCCACTGAATCCTGTGCATGAGATGAGTAGATAATAGGAGATAATTATAATTCAGCCAGTACAGAGTCAGCCTTGTGAGTCGGACATGAATGAATAACAACGGATGGTCTTCTCCACGGGGTGAGTACCGTGATATAGGTAAGGATTTGTATCTCCCTGTTGGCTGACCTTGATGTCGACACACAAACCAGACACGATAACTCTCACGATTTTGAAACACGTCACATTTATAATTTTGGATAATCTCTTAAACAGCTGGTTCACTTGGACTGAAATATGCTGTATTTTATTGGTTCGAGTATTTTATTGGTACCTCTTTTCTTTCAAAAAATGCAGTGCGATGCTCCGTTTTTTTGTGTCTCGGCGTTAGACACAACATACATAGAGAAAACGCATCATTTCTATAAAGATAGTACAAGTTAGTTAATAAAATATTTTATAAAATAGTAAGTCAGATGTCAGTCATCAAAACTGAGATAATTAAAAGTTAAATTAACTTTATAGACCAAGGTCACAGGTCAAGGCCAAATGCTGTCGATGATCAGCATCATGAAAAATTCTCTTATGTGCCTGAATCAATTTATCATGAATCAGATGGGAATATGAGGTGGGTGGATAGCCAATGCTGATTTGATGTAATGTAGAATGTCAAGTTAAAGTGCATATATACTTTAGAATTTCTCTCTCTCTCTCTCTCTCTCTCTCTCTCTCTCTCTCTCTCTCTCTCTCTCTCTCTCTCCTACCATTCCTTTACATAACCCTTTGTCCCTCTTCATAATTTCTATTTTTTCTCTACCTTTCTTTTACATAACTTCTTTCTCCCTACCTTTCCCCACTTTATCTCTCCCTCCCTTCCTCCCTCCCTCCCTCAACCTCTCCTTCCTTTCATTTTCCCCTTCGCTTACTCCCTACTTTCTTTACCAAGTTTCTTTTTCTCTCTCATAAATGATAAAGCTGTAAAAATGTCCTTAGCACTCGGACGAAGAAAAGAGTCGAGGTTTAGATGTGGAGGTGGTGGTGGTGGTGGTAGTGGTGGGAATGTTGGTTGATAGTGAGTGGTTTTTCGGATACGACGATGCTGCTGGTGGTGGTAGTGGTGGTGGAAAAGTTGAAGGTGGTGGCAGTGATGGTGTATGTAGTCGTGGTGGTGATGGTAGTGGTGGTTGAACTGGGTAATAAGAATGGAGGTGAATGAATATGGTGTTGGTGGTATTAGCAATTTTGGTTGTGGGTATTATGGTTGTGGTATAGCATTAGTGGTGGTGGTGGTGGTGGTGGTGATGGTAGTGGTGGTGGTGGTGGTTATGGTAGCAATGGATGGGGTAGTAGAGGTGGTGATAGTCATGGTGGTAATGGTGTGGTAAGAGCGGTGGTCGTATAGTGGTGAAAATAGCTTGTGTAAGTATGTGTGTATGTGTGTGTATGTGTGTGTGTGTGTAGCAGTCAGAAGTTATGCCCGCCGCTCGTCCAAGAACCCTGTGGGCGATAGAGTAATCTCAGTCTGGATTCCACTTCCCAAAACACGGCGCTTTCGAGTTGTGACGAGGTAACCCTGACCCGATACAAGTGCAGCGTCATTATCCCGTTGTTTGTGCAGACGCAGACACTGATCTCCTTCTTTCCCCCCCCGATATCTTAACAAGGATGCAGTTCTGGCAAGCTCTCTGCTGAAGCCTGGAAACATTATGGCAAATTCTGAAGTCTGGAAACATTATGGCAACTTTTGATGTCTGGAAACACAATGGCAAATTCTGAAGCCTGGAAACATTATGGCAAATTCTGAAGTCTGGAAACACTATGGCAACCTCTAAAGACTGGAAATGAACCTCACTATTACAATTGAACCGATTGTGTCTTGCTCAAGAAATTATTGGAATTCAGGATTAATGTTTCAATGGGAGGAGGTAGAGTTGGAGAGAGAGATAGCAGGGAAGGGAAAGGAGTAAAAAAGGTTTAAGAAAGTGAAGAAATGAGAGAGAGAGAGAGAGAGAGAGAGAGAGAGAGAGAGAGAGAGAGAGAGAGAGAGAGAGAGAGAGAGAGAGAGATGAGGGAGTGAAGAGGGAGGAAGGAAGTAGATGATATATGGAGGGGGTCGAGTATGACAGAGGGAAAAAGAGAGAAAAGGTGGAGCAGAAAGAAATTTTACCACAAAAGAGAAGATAACAGAGAGAGGAGGGACAATATATAATAAGCGTGAATAGATAAAGAGGAAGAGAGGAATTACTGAAAGGGAATGGTTCTGGTCCAAAGGGGCGCCTAAACCCTTAAGTATTACCCAAGTAATACCTCCTACGAAAAGAGAGTTTGCGAGGAACTGAGGAACTGAGGAGAAGGAAGGAGAAGGAAGGAAAAGGAAGGAGAAGGAAGGAGAAGGAAGGAAAGGGAAATAGAGTGAAGAAAGGGAAGAGGGAGAAAGGATAAATGGAAATGTTTGAGATGAGGTCAGCGAGGAAAGGAGGAGGAAAAGGAAGGAGGAGGAGGAGGAGGGGCAAAGGCCAAGAAATGAGGAGAGCGAGAGCGGACGACTGGATAGGAATGGACCAGAAGGAGTGGACGCAAGGGACTGAACGAGAGGTTGGTCCATGAGAGGAAAAGGATGATAAGGAGGAATGGAGTGGAAGGGAGGGAGTGGGTAAGAGTAGGAGGGAATGGAGAGGAAGGGAGGGAGTGGGTAAGAGTAGGAGGAAGGGAGTGGGTAAGAGTAGGAGGGAATGGGTGGATGGGAGTGGATGGAAAGAAGGAAGGGAGTGGGTGGATGGGAGTAGAAGGAAGGAAGGAAGGAACGAAAGAACGAACGAAATAAAAAGGATAAAACAAGCTTATTGCTGATTTTGCTCTTGGTGTTGTTGTTATTGTTTACGTTAATGTTGTTGTTGTTGGTGGTGTTGGTGTTTTTTTGCTACTGTTGCTGTTATTGTTGTTGATATTGTTTTTGTTGTAGTTGTTATTATTGTTTTTGTTGTAGTTGTTATTGTTGTTGACATTGTTGTTATGTTTCTGGTAATTTCTGTTCTTTCTAGTTGTTCCTTCAGCTGTTTTAGATGATGTTGTTTTTGTGGATATTTTCGTTCTTGTCACTGTTCCACTTGTTGATATTGTTAGTGTTGTTGGTAATATTATTATTGTTTTTGTTGATATTTTGGATCTTGTCACTGTTCCACTTGTTGAAGTTGTTGTTGTTGTTATTGTTGTTTGTGGATATTTTCGTTTCATGCCCCTCTTCCTCTTGTTGTTCTTGTTATTGTTGTTGTTATTATTATTGTTGTTGCGTTTCTGGTGATTCCTGTTTTCATCTGATTGTTCATGTAACTGTTTGTTTAGATACTGTTGTTGTTACTGTTGATATTTTCGTTCTTACCGCTACTGTTCATCTTGTTTGTTGTAGTTGTTGTTGTTGTTGTTGTTGTTGTTTTCCGTTGCACGCAGTCTGCACGCAACTAATTATTGCTAGATTACAAAGGATTGCCGGGGCTAAGCAGGTTGGCAATCTGCATCTTGTAATTGCATGGCTGTCCCAAGTTATCCCGCTCTCTGCACTCAAACTTTCTGCCCACGTGTGCGTCTGTGTGTGTGCGTGTGTGCGTGTGTGTAGGAGTGCTTGTGTGTGTGTGTGAGCGTATTTATGTGTGTGTGAGCGTATATATGTGTGTGCGTGCGTATTTGTGTGTGTGTGCGTATTTATGTGTGTGTGTGTGTGTGTGTGTGTATGTACATATATATATATATATAGTATGAAGGGTTACACGTGAGTCAATGTCTGTTAGTGTGGGAGGGGTTTTGTGCGTGTGGGAGGGATTATGTATGTGTATGTATGTATGTGTGTGTGTGCGGATAGAGAATGGTGTGTGTGTGTGTCGTTTTGGGACCTGAGTGTGTGAGTGTGTCTCTACGTGTACTTGCATGTGTGTGTGTGTGTGTACGTGAACTTGTGAGTGTGAGTGTGTGTGTGTGTGTGTGTTAACATCGGCTGGCTGTACTGAAGTAAGCATAATGTGTAACTCAGTAAGTTCGTTTCGGTATAACTGTATTAAAGCAACCACTCAAAACGAGTGCTTAAGTACATCTGAATAGAATAATTAAAATACTCTGCATGTATGAAATCTAATATGTACATGGGCTCGTGTATTAATTTTAAAGCACACGTAAATACATACATATAATTAGTGTGTACGTCGGATACTCCACAAATGTTAAGATGATTAAGTTTGTATACAGATTTTACTATACATATAAAATTATATAAATTATACAGTATATTTTTATATATCTAATTATTATGTGCATATAATATTTGAGTATGTAGGGTTTATATAGATATTTGTGAGTACGTAGTTTGTCCATGAATATTATTGTGTGTACACAAGTTGGTAAGTGTTATTTGACGCAAAAATTAACTTGCATATCAAAACTGACATCCATAAATGTTTGTATAATTGTGTTATTCTATATTTGTTGTGAGTGTGTGTGTGTGTGTGTCTGTGTGTGTGTGTGTTTGTGGCTGTCTGTGTGTTTGTGTGTGTGTGTGTGTGTGTGTGTGTGTGTGTGTGTGTGTGTGTTTGTGGCTGTCTATCTGTGTCTGTGTGTATGTGTGTGTGTGTGTGTGTGTGTATAATATAGTGTCATCATAATCTTGCCTAGGTGTATACAGTATTAGTTTGAAGATGAATACAATGTGTAGAGGTGAGCAGTGCTGTGGTTTCATCTGGTATCTCTATTCTCTAGTTACTTGGTTCGCGTCCTGTCGAAGTTTCAATGATATTTGATATATACCAGACTTGTTTTGTGTATATGTGAGTGTGTGTGCGTGTGTATGTATGTATATATGTGCATGTGTATTCACAGGATGGTATATTAATCTTACAAATTGTTAAACCTTTGTCTTAGTATAATAATAAATAAAATATAATACAAGCTACAGATTTGATAAAAATATTATTAAATAAAAAGTAGTGTACCTCTCCCTTACAACAGTTACTATCCTGCATACTCAACACACAATACAAAACTGCTAATACAACCATTGACGCATACACAGCTGTCACACACACACACACACACACACACTGTAAACTACTGTACATTCTTCGCGATTCTCGAATACTGTACTTTCCACACTTCATCTATCTTAATAATTATGTCGTGCTTTTATCTGTCCATCTGTTCATTTGTACGTTCGTGTATCTGGCTATGCACGGCTAAACGGTTGAAGCAAGGGAAATAAAAACTAGTCCACGTGAATAATTTAGCGCAGAAAAAAATAATAAAAATGTAGGATCCGTGACGCCGTCCTCCGAGGCCTGAGATGATTCAATATTAAAACTGTATAAAACTGACATACCCAGCGAGGTATAAATCTACAAATAATTCAGATTAATCACGAAAAAATCCACAATGAAGCTGAAAATACACAGAAGCTGTTGGCAATATTTTCTTAGTCCCGTTAAAAATTATAGAGTGCTTTCGTTATTTGACTATTTCTTTTTTTTATAGTATGGCATATTTTATTGTACAAATTCTATCTATCAATAAAGAGGCGAGATTGACGCAGAATCAAAGAATGTATAGCCGTGATGATCTCAGAAGCAAATTTTACACGCGAAGGAATTGTACGAGAAAGAAAATGTGGAGAAGCAAACTGAGAACATACTAAAATTCATGGAGGTATAAAAATGATCAACACACTCTTTCTGTACAGCATAACTTTAACCACAGCAAAGTTAATCATAATAACTTCAGCATTTCGAAGAGTGAAACAAAATTAAATTGTGATTGCCTAAAGGAGAAAGGAAGAGATAATCGAATATGAGAAACAGAAAGGAGAGGAGAGGAAAGGAGAGAAGAAGAGAGGAGAGGAGAAGAGAGGAGATAGAAAAGGGGAGGAGAGGAGAAAGAAAGGGAAGAGAAATAGGAGAAGAGAGGAAAGGAGAGAGAAGAGAGGAAAGGAGAGAGAAGGGAGGGGAGGAGAGAGGAGGGGAGGGGAGGAGAGAGGAGAGGGAGGGGAGGAGAGAGGAGGGGGAGGGGAGGAGAGAGGAGGGGGAGGGGAGGAGGGAGGAAAGGGGAAGGGTGGAGAGATGGGAGGGGAGGAGGGAGGAAAGTGGAGGGGAAGAGAGAGGAGGGGAGGGGAAGGGACGAGAGAGGAGAGAAATAAAAAACAGCGTTTCTGGAGTCAGGCAGGAACATCATCTCCCTCAGGGCGATACTGCTGCTGCAAGATGGAAATAGAAGGGAAGACAGGTAAGGGAAAACAGGAGGAAGGAAAGGAAGAAAGATAGGAAGATAGGTAAGGGAAGACAGGAGGAAGGAAGGGAAGATAGGTAAGGGAAGATAGGTAAGGGAAGATAGGTAAGGGAAGATAGGTAAGGGAAGACAGGTAAGGGAAGACAGGAGGAAGGAAAGAAAGACAGGAGGAAGGAAAGGAAGACAGGTAAGGGAAGACAGGAGGAAGGAAAGGAGAAGAGAAAGGGAAGGAGAAGAGAAATAGAAGAAAGGATAGTAGGAAGTGAGAAAGGTAAGAAGACAGACACACACACACCCACACAGAGAGACAGACAGGTGTAGAGAAAAGAGCAAGAATAAAAAGAAATTCGAAAAAAAAAAAAAAATGGAGAGGAGAGTAGAAGAGGAAGGGAAGAAAGGGAAGTGCATGGAGGAGGAAAGAAATAAAGGAAGCCAGACGAAGAAAGAGACAAAAACGAACTGACAACGATAAAAAAAAAAGGAAGAACAGAAAGGAAGAAATGAAATGGGAGATCTATATATAAACGCGATAGATAAAATGGAAAATATAAATAGAATGAAAGACAGGAAGAATCAGAGTAAGAGAGAAATTGGGATGAATGAAAGAAAACCCAGAACAACAACAACAGAAGAGAAAATGAGAAACGATAAAGGAAGAAAAGATGAGAAACGATAAAGGAAGAAAAGATGAGAAACGATAAAGGAAATAAAGATGAGAAACGATAAAGGAAATAAAGATGAGAAACGATAAATGAAGAAAAGATGAGAAACGATAAAGGAAGAAAAGATAAAAGTTTTTATAATATGTGCTTCAACAGTCTTCCTCAGTTTGTTGATGAAGTAAATTGTAATGTTATAACTTTAGATGATCCCTAGAAATTGATTGATATTAGGAGCCGCAACAGTGAGGTCATTTGGCGCCCGAGTAAAAATGTGACTGAGAGGTGGGACAGTAAGCACAAAAAATAACAGATGAATAAAAAGGGACAGTTGGAGAAATGAGTCCCTTTTCGTCACCTTTTACGACAAGCAGGGAAACTGGGGAGGAAATCGTAGTCCCCAATCCCATGTGGTAATAGATTGATTGCCAATTATATATAGATGTTGTTATGTGATGTAGTTTGGAAGATTCTGTAATTGTCCCTAAATACTATAGACCCTTCATCAAGCTTATCAGGGTTGTTGGACAGTAGTCATCTTGTAATTATCAGGAACGGTGATCATTGCTTCAATAAAAAGATAGGCAGATAGATATAGATATAGATAAATAGATAAACTGGTACGTAGAAAGAGAGACGACAGAGAGAGATATTGGGGGAAGAAAACTGCTGTTTGAAATTAATGCATGGCGAGGAAGTGCTGACTTATCCTGTGTTGTGCTAGTGGCTTAAATTGGAATTTTCTCTTCCTACCATCAGTATATATATATATATATATATATATATATATATATATATATATATATATATATATATATATATATATATATATATATATATATATATATATATATATATATATATATATATATATATATATATATACTCTGCTGTTCTCCCATTGTTCTTCTTTTGCCACCCCTCATCCTTGCTTTCCTCAGGTCTTCCCTCTTCTGACAGTCTGTCTGTCTTCCCTTCCCTCCCTCTACTTCGTTTTTATTCCTTAATCCTTCCTCCTGTGCCCTCGCCCGCTCTGCCTTTCTCCCATCCTACACCCACTCGAACCACATCCTTCCTTCCTTCATTTATTTCTTTTTCTCTTGCCTTTCTACGTTCTTTCTATTTTAATACCTTTCCATTCTTCCACGAATATTTTTCCCTGGCATAATTATTACTCATCTTCCTCTTTTCATTCATTTCTTCCTTCGGTCTTAATCCTTTCTTGTTTTCTTACTTGACGTTATTTTCATTCCTACTCCAATATTTTGCTCTCCATCCAAGATTTCTTCCCTCCTGCCTTATTTAATCCAGCTTGCCTCCTTCCTCTATACGAGTTTTTTATATATAACTTCTCTCTCTCAAAACATCCCTTTCAACATTATATTTTGTTTTCTTTCGTTTTCCTTTCTCTTTCATTCATTCATTCATTCATTGTTCTCTTGCCACACACTATACTGTATATACATTGTCCATTTCTCTTTTACTGTTCATTGTTCTCTTCACTTTACCCTCTTAATTCCTTCCTTTCCATCTATCTATACCTCCTTTCTCCTGCGCTTCGCTTATTTTGTAATCTCTTTCACTTCTCTTCTCCTCATTTCTCCCTCCATTCTTTTACTTCATCCTCTCCCTTCATACCCTTATTCTTAGTCTCCCTCCTCTTCCCTCTCTCCAATCTCCCCCCTACTCTCTCTTTTTCCTTTCCTTCTTCTTTCTCCTCCTGTCTCTTTCCCTCCTCCTAGCCTCACCCACCTTCTCCATCCCACCTCCACTTCTCCTTCAATCTAACCTCTTTCTTCTTCCTCCTCCTCCTCCTCCTCCTCCTCCTCCCCCCGGTACATGCTATTGTTTTAACCTTCAGAAAAATATTGGTATTTCTGCCGTTCAACAGCCTAAGGTGGTATGTGAGTGTGTGTGTGTTTTCATGTGCGTGTGTGTATGCTTGTGTGTTTGTGGGTGTATGTGTGAGGGTTCATGTTGTATATGACTGGGCGTGTGTGTGGTGTGTGTGTGTGCGTGTGTGCAGTAAAAAACATACACACAACACACACACACACACACAAGGTCATAAATCAATGGTGTCTTGTCCCACCTCGTGTTGAACCGTGAGCATCACTATCTTATTCCCATTGCAGTGATTTACAATTGAATGTAGATGACATCATTACTGTTGTGGTGACTTGTTGTGGTTCAAGCAACAGGCCATTATTATTATTATTATTATTATTATTATTATTATTATTTTGTTTTGTCCTGGGTCGGTATTCCCAAAACTTCTTTAAGTTTGGACATGTTCGTATGTTTGCAATACTGACCCCACCCTAATGTTTCAGGCTCATTTCGAAGAAGTTAATGGTTTTGCTATTCTATTTGTATAATCTGAGTCGAGATGAAACTAAGGGTGGTATTATCAATCCACTTCTTCGAGGCAAAAGCTATTTAATGCTATGTTCATGATGCAAAATCATAGGAATTGAACGACGAAGAGAACTATTTCATGAAGTAAGGTAGTAGTTTAATAATACTAGACAAGAGTACACACACAAATTATTTCTTCCTTATTTAACGCTCATTTATATTTGCTCAAGGTACAGGGACAGGGTGCGTTGAGTAAATAAAGCGTGAACTGCGGGTGGGTGGGTTTGGTTGGCATGTGAGGGGGCCGTGTGCGTGAGTGTGTTGTCGCTCGTTTAGTTCAGTGGAGGTAAAACAATGAAGCCGGCCACCAGGATGTCACTGTACCCGCTACACTACTACACCACACCATACTACACACTATATTAACTCTATATATCACACCACTCAACACTATATTAACTCTACACCACACTATACTACACACTATATTAACTCTATATATCACACCACTCAACACACTACATTACCGCTATACCACACCATACTACACTACTTTACCACTCTACACAACACGCTACAATACCTCTATTTCACACCACACTACACTAATACACCACACCATACCACACACTATATTATTGCACTGTACTATTCCACACACCACACTATACCCTGTACTGTACCACACCACACTATACAGTACATTATCACACTGTACTATGCCACACCACACACTACAATACCTCACTGTACTCTACCACACCACTATACACTACCACATAGCACTACACGACATTATTACTACAGTATACTTCACTTCATTGCTACACACTGTACTGCAATACATTACTAATCTACATTACTACACGACATTCCAATTACGCTAAAAAGTTCGTACCATACTCAAATTGGTTTGGTATTGGTGGAGAATTCAACTGATAGTAGCCTATTATTTATACATACATAATCTGATACACATGTTACATCATTATGATAATGATCCGTTTCCTGTGTGTGTGTGTGTGTGTGTGTGTGTGTGTGAGTGTGTGTGTGTGTGTAGACGTATCCTTATAGTGAGCATGCATCCTTACAACTACACTTGCCTTGTCCATACACAAACACCCACTAAGCTGGCCTCTATTGGCGTAACACCCACACCCACACCCCCACACACACACACACACACACACACACACACACACACACACACACACACACACACACACACACACACACACACACACACACACACATTTTTCACATAGAACGTTATATTACATTGAGCGCTTCCAACACCCTCAATAACCCTTGTTTTATCAGTCACGAATACCCACTCCTGGACAACCTACAGTATGTATTTTACTCGGGCTGAGAATGAGGTCATGTACTCGACACAGGGGAGACTCTCTTCCCAGAAATGGTTGGAAGTTTCATCCTCATGTATATCTTGTATTGTGGACGAACTGGAGGGCTACTGACTCATCCAAACCATGTCACGAAACATTCTCATATTCCCTATACGAGCTGTGTTATGGCATCGTGTGGAGGAATCATTCTACTCAAATAGGGTACACTAATAAAATCAAGCCTCATTTCATATAATAACACCGAACTATTCACTGAAGCTGAAATAAAACAAGAAAATCAAGCCTCACTTCATATAATAACACCGAACTACTCACTGAAGCTGAAATAAAACAAGAAATAACCAACACAATCAAAATGAAGGCTTTTCTGGACTGTCATGTACCAAAGAGAGCATTACGGTACTCAACCCTCACTCATACTACCTTCGTCCTCTGGTCAGACTAGGGTTTTATCCGTCCCTCAATTTTTTACTCAGTGGTGTTGGCGGTCATATGCTCATTTGAACTTAGCATATGAAGAAAGGAGGACTGAGGATGAAGAAAGGAAGAGGACTGGGAATGAAGAAAGGAAGAGGACTGGGAATGAAGAAAGTAGGAGGACTAAGGATGAAGAAAGGAGGAGGACTGAGGATAAAGAAAGTGGAGGATTGAAAATGAAAAAAGGAGGAGGATTGAAAATGAAGAAAGGAGAATGACTAAGGATGAAGAAAGTAGGAGGACTGAGGATGAAGTAAGGAGGAAAATTGGGGATAAAGAAAGAAGAAGGAGTGTACTGAAGGTAAAGGTGTTCGTGAGACAGACCTTTAAACAACCAACATAACTTGCAAGAAAATAAAAAGGGGGGAAACAAATGATAAGCTACGAGACCAAGAAAAGGCCACAACCCCTTCATTTTTTTCACTGACATCAAACGCTTCGACTAGACTTTTGCCATCAAGGGAGTAAAGATGTTCCGTGTTGGCTCTTGTTCTGACCCGTCCCTATATATACTGAAGCGGAGATTATCCAGGAATATACTACGTGGTGTCTCTGAGGGTAAAAATACAACTGTGACTGTCGACGACGCACACTTTTTATATTGTTGTTTCTTTGTATGTTGTGTATGTGTATGTGTATGTGCGTTTTTTTTTTTTTTTTTTTTTTTTTTAACCTGGTGAAAATGAGGTAAATACTTTTTTCTTTTCTTTTTCAGCACAGATATATCAGACATTAAATACTTTATATCGAGTGTATGAAATGTAAGGTTTGTAAACTATAGACAGTTTTATCTACTTACATAATAATAATAATCCAGTTTGTGTATTTCGTGTCAATCTGCAGCCAGTGTTTTGTGCTGCATTAAGATTTTTATTTTTTTTGATTGATGGATATTAGGCGCCTCAACATCGAGGTCCTATAGCGCCAGAAAAAGGTGAGGTAAAATATAAGGCATGGTGGTAAATAAAGCAATGAGACCCGTTGCAAAGTTCAACACATTAATGACAACATTGGTAAAGGAACCAGGACTTATTAAAACAATACGCCGTGAAAAGAATGAAAAAGAAGAAGTTAATTCCTATTATACCGACCTACAAACATTCGCTTACCATTTTCTCACTCCCATGCACTTACTTACTTGTTCCAGCTCACACCAAACAATTACATGTGATACAGAAGAGTGTTGTTTCAAAGAGGCTTTATGAACCTCGTGCATTCATTATTTAACCTGTTAACTACATAAATAAATAAATAAATAACTAAAATTAAGCGAAGTTGCGTTTTACGTACAGAAAAAAAAGGACTAATTAAATTATCTTTTTATTTACTCTCTCTCTCTCTCTCTCTCTCTCTCTCACACACACACACACACACACACAAATATTTCTTTCTCCCTCATTCTCTCTTTCAAATCCTGACCCTCCCTCCCTTCCCTCCCTATCACATTAGCACAATCCATGGAGCTAGAATAGGAGGAGGCGGCCCGCGCGTTCATTTGGGTCTCAGTGGAGTGAAGCCAGTCAGGTCCTCAGAAGCCAACGCCTAGTATTGGCAAGAAAGGCTGACCACTCATAGTACCCATACAGTTTACCCATATTCCTCACCATGTTTATTCATTTTTAATTACGGTATGACATGTATTTCGTATTCTTTAATTAATAACATACAATTCACACATCTTTCAATAATATAAATAGAAATTTATAAATTACTGACCTATCACTCTATACCAAATTGGCCACTGAAATGTATAAGTTTTGTATATATTTGTCAACTCTTTACTTTCACTTTGGATGCCAACTTCTTAGTAATTTGTTTGGCCTTATATACATATTTCACCTGCAAATATGATTCAGCAACTGCCTTAATTAACTAATTCAAGTGATTATCAGTCGTACATGTGGCCAGCTAAAGTAGAAAATATGTATTTGTGGGCATAATATATTAACACTGATATTATTATTTTGCTACAATCTACCCTCTCCAAAGTGGTGCTGGACCCTCTTTCCTTAAACAGTTTTTCTGATGTAATACATATATCAATTACATCATCAGATGGATACACCAAGTTTACTCTGTCTTTAAGTTTTACCAAGGAAAGAATATGTTTATCAGTCTTGTCTGAGTTTAGGGCAACAATGTATGGTTCACAATACAAGGACTTCATTAACATATATATCAAATCCTGCTATATATAAAACTATCTTATTTGTACACTTTGAGAGATGAGACTGACTTGGAATATACATGTATTCCTCTGACTCTTCATTAACAGAATCAGATAATATCCTACTTTTCAGAACAGAGTCATTGATTACCTGAAGAGAAATATTATTTTTAATATTTCTAACACACTTGCTTGACACACTTAAAATTGGAACAGAATCCAATGGTATGCATTTCCTTGGAATAATAGGCATGGCCAAGTAACCGATCATCCTAACTAGGGAGGCAAAATGAATAATGCAGTATTTAATCAGAAAATAACTGAATTATTGTTGTATATTCAAAACCATGACATTTTCAACCTTAGTGATGGGATGGTGATGAGTCTCACAAACGTAATCCCTTAATGAACTTCCTAATTGATAAATCGGTCCCTCCCTAAGTAACACACAAACACAGCCGTTTATTAATTTGTTTGGTGACCCTCCCTCACACGTAAACATATTTTACCACACCCAGATTGTACACACACATACACAAGCACACGCACACACACACACACGCATAGACATACACATGACATACTTTGATAACTGCATAAAAAGGAACTGCTTTACTGTATAATATGTTATTTCTTCACTCTGTCCTGACCACTGAAGATAGTGGTAGTGTTCACCCAAACTGTTTAGTGACAATATATTTCATTGTCTGCAGAATGTAGGAATTAATCACCTTTGGGGTGACATAAGTCATGGCCAGATTAATAATTAAGGAGCGGCTGGCGAGCTTCTTGCCAATCCCAATATGGCTGACCTGACCTCACTTTTCTGACCGCGGGTCGTCTCCTCCTATTCTAGCTCCATGGCACAATCCCTCCCTCACCTCCCCTCCCTCCCTCCCTCCCTATCAAATTAACACTCTCTCTCTCTCTCTCTCTCTCTCTCTCTCTCTCTCTCTCTCTCTCTCTCTCTCTCTCTCTCTCTCTCTCATCTCTCTCTCTCTCTCTCCCTACTTTCCACAATCCTTCCCCTCCATCCAACTCTGTGCTTTCCTCCCTCTCTCTCTCCCTATTCTCTACCATACCTATATACTCACCAACTCTTTCTCTCTTCCCTGCCTACCTCCACTTTTCCTTCCTGCCTTCCTTTCCTTCCTTCCTCCCTCCCTCCCTCCCCCTCCTCCTCCTCCTCTCGTTTCATTCACCCAGTGTTTCTCTCTCCTATATTCTTTTAATCAGGCCCCCAACAGTCTCTCTCTCTCTCTCTCTCTCTCTCTCTCTCTCTCTCTCTCATCTCTCTCTCTCTCTCTCTCTCTCCTCTCTCTCTGTTGTTAGTTAATACACTGCTACCACCACCACCCAACTATCACCACTCTCACTACCACAATTATCACCATTGTCACTACCACAATTATCACCATTGTCAGTTACTACCACTATCGCTACCACCACTATCACACTTACTTACTACCACTATTGCTACCACCACCACTATCACACTTACTTACTACCACTATCGTTACAACCATTACTACATCTACCACTGCAACTACCACCACCACCACTACCACCCCCACCATCACTATTAAAAGTAGTTGCAATATCATGACAGCAAACACTACACCATCATCACAGCTACTACCGCTATCGGACCTACACAATTCTGCTATTAGCGAATCAGCAGTCGGTAAATAATTGAACGAGAGAGAGAGAGAGAGAGAGAGAGAGAGAGAGAGAGAGAGAGAGAGAGAGAGAGAGAGAGAGAGAGAGAGAGAGAGAGAGAGAGGAGAGAGAGATAAAGAGAGAGAGAGAGAGAGAGAGAGAGAGAGAGAGAGAGAGAGAGAGAGAGAGGAAAAATATAGGACAGAAGTAAAGGATGGAGAGTAAAGAGCAGGGAGGTTTGGGGAAAGAGAGGGAGGGAAAGAGAAGGAAAAAAAGGAAAATATTGAGTAGGAAAAAGAGGAGTAACAGAGGGGGGAGAGAGGAGTAGGAGAGTAGGGAGAGAGGAGTAACAGAGGGGGGAGAGTGGGGTAGGAGAGGGGGGGAGAGAGGAGTAACAGAGGGGGGAGAGTGGGGAGTAGGAAGGGGGCACAGGAAGTAGAGAGGAAGGGAGGAAATGGGAGGGGAGGGGGAGACAGGAAGAGAGGAAGGAAGGCGATAAACAGCAGGGCAGGTGAGGGGAGAGGAAGGGAGGAAAGGGGGGGAAAGGGGGATGGTAAGGGAAAGAGAGAGGTAGGGGAGAGTGGAGAGAGAGACAGTGAGGGGGGAGAGTAGAGAGAGAGAGAGAGACAGTGAGGGGGAGAGTAGAGTAGAGAGAGGGGGAGAGTAGAGAGAGAGAGACAGTGAGGGAGGAGAGAAGCGATAGAAATGGGTAGATAGAATGTGGAGAGGAAAGACTGGCGTAGAGAGAATGTGGAGAGGAGAGAAAAGAGGGGAATGAGAAAACTGGTGATAATGGGAGAGAAGAAGAGAAAAGAGGGAGTGTGAGGAAAAGAGATGAATGAATTTTGGGGATGGAAAGGAGAAAGAGAAAGGAGAGATGATGGATGAGCGAGGTTAGAAGGGAAAGAGGGGAGATGAAAGGAGGATAGGGTAGGGTAGGGAAGAGAGAAAGAGAGAAAGAGAGAGAGAGAGTGAGGGTGGGGAAGTGAAAGAGATTAATGGAGAGTAGGTAAGGAGAAAAAGGGAAAAGAGAAAAACGTGGAAAAAGAAAAATATAGGAAGCAAAAGGAAAGAAGGGGAGCAGGGGCAATGTCGGAACATGGATAAGGATAAAGGTGAAAATGAGAAAAACGCAGGGAAGGGAAATATGTGACTAAGAAAGAAGGTAGGAAGGGGGAAGGGGGAATGATCGAACGTAAGAGGAAAACAAAGAAATGTCAAATAGCAACAGAACATTTTTTTTTTTTTCATGCCAGATGGTTTGATTATACAATGCTAATAGTAACTAATCTACGAAAGTGAGGGGATAGAATGATAGCCTACTCGTGACAGCTCCTCTTCCCTGCCCACCACTCCCTCGAGCATAATATTATACAGTCGTGGACATAAGTTTCAACACATACATGGGTAACTCAAATAAATTGCTGACTAAATGTTTTCACGTTCTCATGCGATGTTATTATTGTATTGATTAATAACTATATTCTAGCTGCTTGTAGTAAATTAGAGGATGGTACTTAAACTACTTATTGGAAACTTTCTCATCGATCGAACAGAGGAAACTTGTCAAACTTTACCACGAGACACCCCAATGTGGATAATGATTATTGTCCACGAGTATACAGTAAAGTACACTGGTCTTTTCGCCATTAAAGTTTACCTTGCTGTGCTGTTTGGTGTGTTCTAATGCATGTATGTACTTTTTTTAACTGATTATCGGTAATGTTTGCTAATTTCCTTAACGCGTTTCGGAGTTCGCCTCGCTTCGACCCCGAGCAACCTATATATTGTACCAAAGTTAAGGAAGATT
>JAWZYT010005966.1:0-2500 GCA_034508575.1 Petrolisthes manimaculis
AGAGGAACGAAGGCGGTCACCAGCCCCTGTCTTGTTGCTTGGCTGGATACTCCTTCCTTAGAACCAACACACACACACACACACACACACACACACATTCACACATACCCTTTCTCTGAGCCAACAAACATACACACACACACACACACACACACACACACACACATACCCTTTCTCTGAGCCAACAAACATACACACACACACACACCCATACACACATCCTTTCTCAGAACCAACCCACACACACACACACACATACCCATACACACATCCTTTCACAGAGAGAGAGAGAGAGAGAGAGAGAGAGAGAGAGAATGAGAGAGAGAGAGAGAGAAAAAAAAAGAGAGAGAAAGAGGAAACGCCTTCACAATACGTAATTACTTAAGTTCTCTCTCTCTTTCTCTTGTGTGTGTGTGTGTCTGTGTGTGTGTCTGTTTTCCTGCTTGGCTACACTTTCCTCAGAGCAGCAGTCCATCTCACGTTTCAACAATAATCATCTCATTATATAACCTTCTCATTCGGAAATAATCAACAAACGTTTTAATATTAACTAATTATAAAGTATTGTCTTGGTTATTACTCCCTTTGAAATGTAGAGCAAGTGTTGGTAATTATAGTATTAATGTTGTCACTTTAAGAGTTTCCATCGAGTGTTGTCAGTGAATTTAATTATGATGAAATATTTTCCTCATTCTTAACTCCTGTGATAAAATATTTTCCTCACTCCTAACTCCTATGATAAAATATTTTCCTCGCTCGTATAACTCCTATGATAAAATATTTTCCTCACTCATAATTCCTATGATAAAATATTTTCCTCACTCATAACTCGTATGATAAAATATTCTCCTCACTCATAACTCCTATGATAACATATTCTCCTCACTCATAACTCCTATGATAAAATATTTTCCTCACTTATAACTCCTATGATAAAATATTTTCCTCACTCCTAACTCCTATGATAAAATATTTTCCTCACTCATAACTCGTATGATAAAATATTTTCCTCACTCATATAACTTCTATGATAAAATATTTTCCTCATTCATAACTCCTATGATATAAAAAAATCCTCATTCATAACTCGTATGATAAAATATTATCCTCACTCCTAACTCCTATGATAAAATATTTTCCTCACTCACAACTCCTATGATAACATAACATATTTTCCTCACTCATAATTCCTATGATAAAACATTTTCCTCACTCCTAACTCCTATGATAAAATATTTTCCTCACTCATAACTCGTATGATAAAATATTTTCCTCACTCATATAACTTCTATGATAAAATATTTTCCTCATTCATAACTCCTATGATATAAAAAAATCCTCATTCATAACTCCAATGATAACATATTTTCCTCACTCCTAACTCCTATGATAACATATTTTCCTCACTCACAACTCACAACCAAACGTTCCAACCAAATTTGTATCAGAAAACGTTCTCTTGGCTAATCCTCCCTCAGACTCAAGTAGCAAATATTCCGAAAAGTAAATAATGATGAAAGTTAGTTTTCCACTCAGAGCTTTCCTGCAAACACTTCAACAGTAAATAATTATAAGGCTTTCCCAACCCAACCCAACCCAAACAACTCAACTCAACTCAACTCAACCTAACCCAGCTCATTCCAATCCAATCTAACCCAATTCAACTCAACTCAATTCAACTCAATTCAACTCAACCCAACCCAACCCAACCCAAACAACTCAACTCAACTCAACTCAACCCAATTCAATTCAACCCAGCTCAATCCAATCCAATCTAACCCAATTCAACCCAACCCAACTCAACCCAACTCAACCGAACCCAACCCAACCCAACCCAATCTAACCCATCCCAAATCAACCCAACCCAAATATCTTACTCTGTATACATATACTCTAATGTCTTACTCAATAATTACTCACTCACTCACTGTCTCTCTCTCTCTCTCTTTCTCTCTCTCTCACTCTCTCTCTCTCTCTCTCTCAATCTCTCTCTCTCAATCTCTCTTTCTCTCAATCTCTCTCTCTCTCTCTCTCTCTCTCTCTCTCTCAAACTTACAATGACCGACACCTGACGCACAAATTTTTTAACACTCGGCCAGGGACGGTGGCAAACTGTCACTCACAATCGTCCCACCATTCGCCTCTCTCTATTTTTTAAAACCTCGACCATGAAACAGTGGAGCCAATGTAGTCCCAGACATTACGCCAACAGTCAGTCAGTCAGTCAGTCATCCCTCACTCACTCATCACTCACCACCACACAACAAACATCAAATATCCCCAACCAACCAGTCTGTTACAACTCCACATCCACTAATACAACTCATTCATCTCATCTCATCTCACCATCTATCATCACAACAAACCCCACCACAACATGCCATCCAATGCTGCTTGTCTATTTCTCACCATTCCTCTCTCTCTCTCTCTCTCTCTCTCTCTCTCTCTCTCTCTCTCTCTCTCTCTCTCTCTCCATCCCTGTGAAGTGCAAGAGAGAAGG
>JAWZYT010005966.1:7500-12500 GCA_034508575.1 Petrolisthes manimaculis
GATCCTGATATACTACCGTGGATGTTGTGGATACGTGGATACAGGAGCCCAGAGTACAGTTACACACGCTACATTTGGCTCGTGAATGCATAGCCGGTTTAGCATTGGATCTACTGGAAATTGATTTATTCTTTCAGTACCAGCGTCTTAATTATTAAGGGGAGTGAACAGCGTTGGAAAATCTGCAGCAACTTATTCCTCCAAAGTATTCCAAGCAACACACCACCATTTAGTTTGTTAATCTGATCCTGTTTCCCGGTATACTTTGGAGGAAATAAGGCACTCTAATGTACCAAACGTATATTACTCCTTTAAATGTATCTTCCTAGAACGATTTTACATATGATCTTCCATAACAGTTCTTGCTTGAAGGAATATTTGTCTCAGAATCCAACAAATGTTTTCTTTATCGCTGGACGGTACAAAGTTATCAATTCTTTCTCTTTCTCTCTCTCTCTCTCTCTCTCTCTCTCTCTCTCTCTCTCTCTCTCTCTCTCTCTCTCTCTCTCTCTCTCTCTCTCTCTCTCTCTCTCTCTTCACAAGGCCAAAGATCGTGTCAGAAACCAACAAAATTACTTCTTTATTGCTTGACTGTACAAAGTTATCATCTCTGCCTCTGTATATACACAAGGCAAAAAGAATGTGTCTGGAACATTAAGTTACATGTGGCCTCGTGGAAACGCTTCGTGCTTGGCGGGATATTGCTCTCAGAATCAAACAAATGGCTTAAAATTTCCGCAGTAACACTTTAAACTCTGGCCGACACACCAAGCCTCCAGGACCGTAAAGTGAACATGATCTCACAGCCAGGCGCAGGGTACAGTTGACGGCGGAATTTCGTGATACAGTGAGCTACAGAAGTCGGTGGAAGAGAGGGCTACAAAAATATTATTGTTTTGGCTTCATCACAGCTGGATATGAATACAGTTGACGGTGGAATTTCGTGATACAGTGAGCTACAGAAGTCGGTGGAAGAGATGGCTACTAAAATATTATTGTTTTGGCTGGATAAGGGTACAACTTCCTTCGTAATTTCGTGATACAAGTGACTACAGAAGTCGGTGGAAGAACTGGCTACAAAAAATATTATTGTGTTGGTTTCATTACAGCTGGATATTGATACAGTTGGCTACTTTATTTCGTGATATAATTAATTGGCTACAGAAATTAATGATACGGATAGGCTAGCAAATATTTATGTTGACAATATTACTGCTGGTTATTATGACCGTAATTGTAGTCGATAGTATAATCAAGAAAGTTATTGCCATCATTAATACACGTGTGCTGTTGTAATCTGCCAAGTTCCAGTACATATCGTAGAAGAGAGTCATATATTAGACTAATGACACCTATTTGCCACCAAGGGTACCTCACTTCCCTTCAACCCTTACCCTATTCCATTGATTCTGGACCTTAAGACGACTGAGCCCTTAACCCTTACCCTATTCCCTTGATTCTGGACCTTAAGACGACTGAGCCCTTAACCCTTACCCTATTCCCTTGATTCTGGACCTTAAGACGACTGAGCCCCAAACCCTTAGTCCCATTTCCTTGATTCTGACCCCAACACCATTTCCTTATTAACTCAAATGCCCTCGTCTGACACTTTAAACATATATACCACCCTGATTCAAAGTCCCCACTCCACACCCTGACCATATCCCTTACCTGTCATGTCCCCTCCCACCCTCACCCTGACCACATCCCTTACCTGACTACCCCCTTCCCACCCTCACCCAAACCACAACCCTTACCTAACATCCCCCCTCCCAGGGATCGACGCCCCCCTAGTCATTACTGAGGCAGCAGTGTGTTGGTCCAGCACCTCCACCAGGGTCGTAGTAGTAGTGTGTAGTGAGTCTCAAGGGAGTCATGAAGCAACCTACACTATTCCTGTCTTGTCCTGCACTGTCCTGTATCACCTCACCTGTCCTGCATCACCTCACCTGTCCTGCATCACCTCACCTGACCTGTCCTGTCCTGTCCTGCATCACCTCACCTGTCCTGCTCTGTCTTTTGCTGCCTGTCTTCTTCGCCTGTCCTGCCCTGACCTCTTTCGACCCTGTCCTACGCCCCTCTGCCTTGTCTTGTGCCGCCCTTGCCATCCTCCTTCTGTTCAAGTCCTGTCCTCCCTTGTCCTGCTCTCACTGTCCTGCACTTACTTCCATCCTATCCATTCCTGTCTTCCCCTGTCCTATCCTGTCTGCCCGTGTCTTACCTCCTTCCCTGCCCTGTACTATTCTGCCCTGCCATGTTCCCTTCCCCCTTCCATCCCTACCCAGATCCCCACCACCACCACCACCACCACCACCACGATCAATACCCCCATCCTCGTCTTTCCACCACCACCACTACCACCACCACCACCACCACTACCAAAGCACCATCACCTCTTCCTTCAATCAACTTTCCTCTCCATCTCTTTCCCACCTCCTCCTTGAAGAAACTTTTAATGCTATACTCGTGTTGCACACTCTTCGAAAATAGGCCTTTTACAGTTCATCGTCGCATTATACGTAAATTTGTTCGCAAAAGCGTCGATGCCCATTATACGTGAAACAAAAATATAAACACACAACAAAGCTCACCGAAATATTACTGTAGTATCCGACATCAGTAAAAAATAAAAACAAATAGGTTCGTATGTTTTCAGCACACATCGGTCCCCCTGTCCAACCTATACTTTTGTGACCCAGTGTATGTGCAGTTGGTCATAAAAGTCAGGAGAGTTTTAAAGGTATAAACGCATGCAGTCCGACATAAAGGTCAAGGAGAGTTTTTGCAGATAATACACGTGTCAAACAGAGAGATAAAAAGGTCGAGTGAGTTTTAAAGCCATATACGATTACAGTCGATAACAAATGTCGTCAAGTTTTAAATCCATATACTAGTACAGTTAAGGGGGTGTGGGAGTAGGGGACAGGCTTGGGGGAGGACTGGGGGGTGCGGGAGTAGGGGACAGGCTTAGGGAAGGACTGGGGAGGTGTGGGAATAGGGGGACAGGCTTGGGGTGGGTAGAAAGCCTGTTCCCCTATTCCCACACACCCATAACCCCCCCCAAGCCTGTCCCCCTACTCTTGCACCCCCCAACCCCCCCCCCCCCAAGCCTGTCCCCCTATTCCCACACACCCTTAATTAATAAATAAAATTGATGACGTCCTCTTTGAACCCCAAGCCTCAGTAAGTGATGTTGTGGTCTGGTTTGTGGGGGCAGTTATTAGTTCATTTTTTTCCATCGTTTCCCCCCTACAGTTTTATGGAGTAATAACCAATACATATCTCCCACGAGGGTCATATTACGGTGATTAAAGGACCCTGTGATGTAGTCAGAAAATTGGAGGTACATAAGTCCTTCAAATATTGTCACGAAACACAAACACACACACACACACACACACACACACACACACACCTGCCGTATATGGATGGAGCTTGTTTTGTGGCATTGTCAGAAGGAATCAGAAGCCACCAAGTCTCATACACGATCACTGGGTCCTTAAGTATGTATAGGGAATAATAAATAAAGTGTTGGTAAATCTGGAGAAACTGATTCCTCCAAATTATTCAAAGCAACAAGCCACTATTACTTTTGGTCATTTGATCGTGTTTCCTGGCATACTTTGGAGGAATCAAGGCACTCTAATGTATCAAAAGTGTATTCATCCGTTTAAGACTAGTGTATATTCGTAAATGAGTGTCTGTTTATTCCACTTACGAGTTAATTAAGGATTTGAAGTTCAATATAACAGATACAGTTCTCAGTTCAATATAACAGATGCAGTTCTCAGTTCAATATAACAGTTCTCAGTTCAATATAACAGTTTTCAGTTCAATATAACAGTTCTCAGTTCAATATAACAGTTCTCAGTTCAATATAACAGTTCTCAGTTCAATATAACAGTTCTCAGTTCAATATAACAGTTCTCAGTTCAATATAACAGATACAGTTCTCAGTTCAATATAACAGTTCTCAGTTCAATATAACAGTTCTCAGTTCAATATAACAGATACAGTTCTCAGTTCAATATAACAGATACAGTTCTCAGTTCTAGAGTTCTATGGTCTAGATGAAATAGATTAAATAAAAACATTCGTGAGTGAGGATATACGTGTTGTATTTGTTTATATGTTTGGTGCCATAGTTTTGTACCTGTAGCGTCAGTGTATAGCATAGTGCACAGTTCTGCTTGTTTTATACATACATACACACACATACACACACACGCATTCTCTCACACACACACATGCACACACACACTCACGTACACTCACACACACTCACACACACTCACACGCACTCTGTCTCTGTCTCTGTCTCTGTCTCTGTCTCTCTCTCTCTCTCTCTCTCTCTCTCTCTCCTCTCTCTCTCTCTCTCTCTCTCTCTCTCTCTCTCTCTCTCTCTCTCTCTCTCTCTCTCACACACACACACACACACACACACACAAAGGAGTCTCGGCCACTTATGTTTTTATCGCCAGTTCTGTCGTCTAAAACCTCCTCTTTTCTTTAACTGGTAAACATTGAGAGAAAACGTATAGAAGTGAAAGGACCATTTGGGCAGCAGGGAGGTTTTGCACACACACACACACACACACACACACACACACACACACACACACACACACACACACACACACACATATATATATATATATATATATATATATATATATATATATATAAACATACACAAATATATATACAAACAAACATGCACACATATACACACACACACATATACATACACATATATATACAAACAAGCATACAAACACACACACACACACACACACACACACACACACACACACACACACACACACATTAACTAAGGCCATTACCCAAGCCTGTAAATGTAAAGACAAGAGAGCACTGGCCAATTAAGAAGATGCCTGGTGTGTTGTCTACAAATTGGTGACTACTGATTCCTCCAAACTATTCCAAGCAACAAGATTCCTATATCTTTGTCCATCTGGTCCTGTTTCCTGGCTTATTTT
>JAWZYT010005966.1:17500-20000 GCA_034508575.1 Petrolisthes manimaculis
AAGATAAATAAAGATTATAAAAAACTCCATTGGTTCCTCCAAATTATGTCACGAAACACACTACTACTACATCAGTGTATTTATTATTATGTAGGGGATCTGTTTTATAGCATAGTTTGAGGAATCAGTAGAACCTAACACGAATTCACCACTTAACTCCACTTGAATTTAACTGCCTGGCAAATGCATAAAATAATTGCATTGCATTTTTATTTCATTATTAGTGGCCGATAATCACTGACGATAAAAGCCTGGGATTATGGATTTGGGTTTATGGATTTAAAAACATTGTAGCTACTGTCTATATACCTTTACATATTTTAGCTACTGTCTATATACCTTTACATATTTTATTTCTGGTTCGTAATAAAGAAGGTCAGAGTCTGGGAAGTATAACCTTAGGTAATGGATTTGAAACTTGATAACATTATTAACTTTGGACATATTCAACTATTCTGAAACTATTTTGAAACTCATGAGGTGATTTTTCTTACTATATTTTCTTTTTTTGGGGGGGTGGGGGAGTGAGGAGGAGGAGGAGGGGGTGGGGGAGTGAGAAGGAGGAGGGAGGGGTGGGAGTGAGAGGAGGAGGGGGTGGGGGAGTGAGAAGGAGGAGGAGGGGGTGGGGGAGTGAGAAGGAGGAGGAGGGGGTGGGGGAGTGGGGAGGAGGAGAGGGGGTGGGGAGTGAGGAGGAGGAGGAGGGGGTGGGGGAGTGAGAAGGAGGAGGAGGGGGTGGGGGAGTGAGGAGGAGGAGGAGGGGTGGGGGCAGTGAGGAGGAGGAGGAGGGGGTGGGGGCAGTGAGGAGGAGGAGGAGGGGGTGGGGGAGTGAGGAGAGGAGAGGGGTGGGGGAGTTAGGAGGAGGAGGAGGGAGTGAGGGGAAGTTATACGTGCATGATAAATGATGTCAGAATAAGGTCAGGGCTGAATAAAAGATGATGTAAAAATTAAACTCGAATGAAAGGTCAGAGATGCCGGCCGAGCTTGTTGCTCACTCGTTCCTGGTAAATCTTTAAGTACTCCATTGAACGAGGAGCTCCATAGTGAGTTTAATACCAAATTCTTCATGATTTAAGCTACTGATGTTCAGGTGAAAGAGATACAGGGAGGGTTGCACACGCGTTCCTGGTATATTTTTTTAGTACTCCATTGAATTAGGAGCCGTGTAGTGAGGCTAACACCAAATTGTTTTATGACTTATGCAAACTGGTGTAAGAATAAAAGAGATATCGGACTGATTACACACGAGTTCCTGGTATATATACACTTATACTGACAAATTAGGTGTTGTATTATGAATCTAATACCAAATTCTCTCTCCGACTTAGGCTACTGATGTTAGGATGAAAACATAGAAAAGGGAGGAGAGGAGGCACTGCAACCACACGCATCGATAAAAAATGTAAGAGGTTGCAGGAAAAAATTCACCTGGCCACCACCACCACCACCACTTCCATGTTCGACCACCACAACCACCACCACCACCACCACAACACTTGACCCCCTGAGGTTTTACGGTGGAGCTGTGGAGGGCTGGGTTTTATAGCAACCCTTCCACGGTAGTATACTCACGAACTGGGTTAGGGGGACCGAGTGTTTCTCTTTTCCATGAAGTAAGCTAGGTTAGGTTAGGTTAAGTTAGGTTTAGGTAGGTTAGGTTAGGTCGGGTTGGGTTGGATTGAGCTGGGTTAGGTAGGGCCTGGGTTTGGTTGAATTGGGTTGGGTTGGAGTGAGTTGGGTTAGGTAAGGTTAGGTTGGGTTGGGTTGGATTGGATTGGCTTCGGAAGTTTTGGGTTGGATTGGATTGACTTCGTCTGGCCTAGCAAAAGTTGGAGTGGGTTAGCTTTGGTTAGGTTAATGTAGAAACTCTCGAAGCAAAAACTCTAATGTGTTGAACATGCAGTTCTTAGAAGAGGAGGAGGACGAGAGGAAAGAGAAGGAAGACGAAACAAGAGCCGGTAGGAAAATGTAAAAACAGGGAAGAAGAAAGAGATGCGTGTTCAAAGGAAAATACTAGAGAGAGAGAGCAAAAAAGAGAGAGAGAGAGAGGGAGGGAGAGAAAGGAGGGAGAGAGAGAGAGGGAGAGGGAGAGAGAGAGAGGGAGAGGGAGAGAGAGAGAGAGAAAGAGGGAGAGAGAGAGAGAGAGAAAGAGGGCGAGAGAGAGAGAAAGAGGGCGAGAGAGAGAGAGAGAGGGAGGGGTGAGAGAAAGAGGGAGAGAGAAAGAGGAAAAGAGAGAGAGAGAGAGAGAGAAAAAAAAAAGTGTATGCAACACGACTGACCTGAGTGTGGGTAAGGCAATATCACATGCAGATTACAGAGTGCAGGTCAGGAAAGGTGAGGTTATAGTCATATACACTGAGGTCACTGTTTTATATTTACAGTAGGTATAATGTGGTTGTCGTAGGTACGTTGACAAGAAGGAAAACAAATGGCAAAGCTTTAGAAGAAAAATATTTAATTATTTGTAGTTATGTTGATTGAAAGTTAATAGATAGAGTATTGG